>JAZGTI010004887.1:0-26836 GCA_036877585.1 Botia kubotai
AATTTAAAGTAATGTGCAGTGTTTGTGTGGTAGTATTGTCGTTATTAAAGCTCAACCATTAGTGAAGCTTACTTTAATTAAGAAACATTAATTAAAAAAACGTATAAAAAAGTTTTATATATCTTTTATATAAAATGTTTTTTATAACCAACGTTTTTTATAACGTTATTGCATAAATGTTTACGCAATAACTTAAAGTTTTTTTTAAAGAGCTAAATGAAAAACTCCTTGTTAAAAAACACTTTGTCTTTGTAGCATCTTAACTTGCTTTTGAGTCACAGTCAGGAAGGAACGTTTTCTGGCCTGAAACCCACATGGAAACCACGTCTACTTTCACAATCACTCAGTCACGCCTCTCCTACTTTCATTGTCTCTGATCTTCCTTTCATTAATTCCATTCTTGTTCTCCTTCACTCTCACTTATGCGTTATCACACATTCCTTTCTCGCTGTACTTTTCTGCTCTGTGCTCTGCCTGTCACTCCCTCTTACTGTGTGACTCATGAGAACGGTCAGTAATTATAGTGTTCTCTGAGGGAAGTGGTTAAATGCTGGTTACACCATTACCACAGTCATAACTCACAGTCCACGATCTTAATGGGAGGTCACAACATTTTAAGGTTTCAAGCAGCGCTAAATTAAATTGCAAAAACAGTTTTAATCAAACACTCAACTATCCTATACAGAAATTAAATATGGCTTGTTAGGTATATTATGTAATTATAGGTTATACGTGTGAACAAGTATGTTTTTATGTTTGAGACATACACCTGGTTGGCACCTAACCCTGGTTAGTAAGTAACTGTAAACTTCTCCCTCAGATCTGATTTTTGAAACGTTGTCCCAGGAAAATCTCTCACTTGGCAAAATCAGGAAGGCCTTGTTCAACCTGTCTAATGTTGACTGAGCTGTGCGCTCACTTTTCAAAATGCAGAGTTACAGGGAAAAAAACAGTTTAAAGTGACTGGAAAGTGACCTAAGTGTGTGTGTGTGTTTGTGTGGTGTACCAACAGTGTGCTGTGTCTCTGTGCTTGTGTTCACACCACTGAACCCTGTAATTTTCTGAAAGAAAGTTTAAAAGAGTGACAAGCTTACAGTCACAAACTCCTCTCTCTTCATGATGCTGCTCCTCACACACACAATCATGCCTGGACTTTCCCTTTCAACACACACACGTGCACGCATGCACACACACACACACACACACATATGTTGGGGACATCCCATAGACATGGAATAAAGCTGTTTAAACTGTGCAAACCATATATTCCATCCCCTACACTAACCCTACCC
Organism: Botia kubotai; assembly: GCA_036877585.1. Taxonomy (NCBI): domain Eukaryota; kingdom Metazoa; phylum Chordata; class Actinopteri; order Cypriniformes; family Botiidae; genus Botia; species Botia kubotai. Next base: position 1,293 of record JAZGTI010004887.1, read on the forward strand.
CTAAACCTAACCATCACAGAAAATATTCTGCTAATTTAGATTTAGAATGTATGATTCATATAGAATCATACATTCTGTGTGATTCTATATGATTTATTTAGGTCCTCATAGGGACCTAAAAATGCTCCCAAAAGGTCATAATTTACTGGTATCACTATACATGTGGGGACATTTGGTGCCCATAAAGAAGTGAATACCAAGACACCCACACACACTTTCTCTTTTATTTCTCACTGACTGAGTCATGCATTCTAACAGTAGTTTATGACAACAGCTTACTGTATAATGTGTATTACAAACATTATGAATGTATTATAATCGTATATTATAAAGGTAAGAAAGTGTTTAAAATGATCTTTATTTGCTTTTAAATACCTGGCTGATATATCTGTTGATATTTTAACTAGTTAGCATTAGCAATGCTAGAAGCGTAATTATAATTCAAGAAAATCTATAGGTACTTCCTCTCTGAGCCTGTCATGAATCCTTGAACAGAAGCCTTTAAATGTCAATTCCATATGTTCAGTAAAACCGAGTGCTCATGGATAATGGGACATTTCTGATATCCGTCACTCATCAACTACTGGAGTCCTAGAATGTTCCAGTTTGTTTGTCATTTGTGTCTGTGCCCCAAAGTCCATCTGCATTTTGAGTGTTAGTGTAACCTTAACCCGAGTTCTCCTTTCTCGGATTTCCTTTTTGGATGGACATCCCAGGAATTTCACTCAGTAAATGTGTGCTGTCTTTCAAGTGTGGGTGTGAGATATGCAGTTTTGCTGGCACAGCCCGGCAGCTGTCTCTGGGCCAGCTAGGGCAGTGGAGAACCAGCAATTTTAGCAATCTTCATGACAGCCGGTATCAGTATCAACAAATCTTTCTGCAATTGTACTTTGTGCAGTTGCACGCAATGCTCTCATGTGTTCTTTATTAGACTCTGTGGTTTTTCCCAGTACATAAACAGCAAAAATAATGCTAATTTTGAAAAATAAACAAGAAATACAGTGGTTTAACTGAGATATATTTTAGGTCAATAACAGACGATTTCAAGTCCCCTCCTAATTCTCTTCCTACTTGTTTGACCTTTTTACCTCAGTGGAAAAAGTCAGAGGTTAAAGGTGAGGCGCAATCTGCCCTTGCTTCTTTAAGAATACCTTCAGGAGAGTCACAGAGATGCAGTCTGGTGCCTGTGTAGCGCATGTGGTTCTATACAGCTTCTCTTAACACGCGTTAGACCAGTAGATGGATATGTCATAAACACTCGATGTATATTATGTTTATATTTGTCATTTTATTTAGATTCAACTGCAAATATACACATTTTCCAGTAAAACCTCAATTTCTCTTCTCTGTTGTAAACATATGTAACATTTGAATGTTATTTTGTATTTGTAATCTTAAAGAAACACAAGATATTTTGAAGTGTTGTACATATACATTATACTACATTCCACATTTTACATGAGATATATGATGATTATTGGCAATTTATAGAGATTGAGAGAGAAATTTGAAACAAACCTCATACTGCATAATTCCAAATGCACATGGATACTTTTTTTTATTCTTTTCAAAGTCTAGAAAGGTCCATATTTTTTGTCAAATGACATTCTTTTTGGTTTAGAGGAACTCTAAAGATGGGTGAGGTACGAGAAGGAGGGGACTTCTCGACACCACACACCAAACCCACACTCACATGTGTCCAAGTGGACCTTAGAGAACAAAAGCAAGTGACTGAAATGATGGTATGAGGAATATTAGAAGCAGATGTCATGGAGGAGAGTGTCATGCAGGGTTACTGTTGTTGTGGCCGCTGTGGAGGTCACTGAAGGTTTCAGATGTGGGTCTTACTCAGAACACACACAAATAAATGGTCAAGCAGTCTGAATGGGCTTAAGCAAACTATTCAGCTGATTCATCCCCTTTGTGTTTTGTTTTGTATCTTTTTTCTGAGACAAATGGGATTTTTACATTCATGGAGTATATTTTTATTGGCTTTCTTATGGGAAGTTTATGATTTACTTGGACGCAATATGAGCCAAACATTGTTAAACATTTGTTGGCCCTGTAGATGTGTATGGAGACGTGTTGTTCAGAATCACTGCAGATAATCATAAATATGCAGTTATGAAGTTGAGGTAACGTATATTATTATTTCAGTTGACTAGCTGACAATCTACAAACATTTGTCAAGTAAAATCCCCAAACCCTTTTTTCTCTAGTGAATATTTCATTGCCAGTTAAATTGAAACTGTTAGTTCAGCCAGAATCAAAATCATTATTTACTTTTGTGTTATTCAGACCCCCAATGGCTTTCTCTTGTTTTCTTGGATGTACGTTCAGAAGAAAAACTAAACTTAATATTTACTGACATTTTACCCTCATGTATTTAAAGGGCTCTGAGATTTGTGCGCTCACACATATACAAACATTTGTGCATCATAGTCAGTTATAAGAACCAGTGCGAGGTGTATACAGCAGGACAGCAGGAACTAGTTAGCAGATACGTTTCCTTCCAAGAAGGTTATCTCAAAAGCATGTCATTTTGAGCAAACAGTGTTTCTCAGCACCACAGCAGTCTGCGTCTGTTTTTTTCTCACAGGCAGGTCAGAATGAAGGTTAACAGAAACAATAAGAGATGATGGAAACCAACAGAGTGTTTTTTTAAGAGGCGTGGGCACGTCGTTAAATAGGTGAAATATGGAGGTCCCAGCAGGTGGGGGATCTAGGTTAGATCTAATAGAGAGAGAGAGCAGGGCAGAGAAACACACACATGCTGCTTTTCCACATTTTGTTTTGGGGGAATGGTTCAGTCTGTCTGATAATTCACATGTCACACATACCAACAGGAGACCTCCGATAGACAGTGAGAGGAGAGAGACGGCGAGCGAGAGACTATGTGTGTGTGACTGAGAAAAGTGCCTGAGAATGTGTGAACAGGATTAATTGAGAATGTGTAATACTAACACAAATAAATGAGGTGCAGAAGCGTTTGGATACACTCAGATGATGAAAATGTGAAGTCGGTCAGTGGGTTTGGTTTGGGTTGGCGGGCCGGCGCAGCAGGCTGGCAGGCTCCAGGGTAGCGCCAATCAAGGTGCCAAGCTTTGGTTCTTTTTCCACACTAAAATCTTCCAGCTGTGTTTTATTCCAGCGAGAAATTTTCTCCTCAATCTAGACACCGTTTATACACACACTGGAGCCCAGTCTTGCGTATTCGTGCATAAAGAGCAGACTGGTATTATCACTGCTTGATCGTGTCTATATATTGTAGGATTTAAAGTGAAGGCTGTTTAGATTACTGAAACCTGAGTCAGAACATTTCAAATTCACTTCACCTATCTGCCCATCTCTCTGTATCCCTCTGCTTTGCCTCCAGATGCTTACTGTGGTGCATGCAGAAGCTCAGACCAAGCAAGGGCCTGTTTCGCTGGAGGGTTCTGGCCGTGGGGGATTTTTTGGCATGCTAGGGGCTGTAAATACCAGCAGAGCGAGGATGGTTTGTTTGTTCTGTCTAAGAGGACAGTAGCTCAAACCTCGAGGCTTCTCTGATAAGTCAGCTTCTCTGGAGCATTTGTCTCTGAGACAGAAGGTTTGGTTTCTAGATCCCAAAGAATTTCTGGAGATGATTCGTCGTGATAGCGTGATGAGAGGGATAGTGCGCTTTTCTCTGTAGGCATCTGTCTGGACTCTCTGTGCTGCGGAGACGCAAATGACAGCAAATACACAGCTGGGAATGGAACTCGGCTGGAACCTAGTATTTTTGGAGTCTAGTGAGAATGCCTGATGAAATCTCATTTGTGTGTGTGACTTATTGTGCGTGTCTGTCAGATGCTTCCTCTTTATGGCCTGGTATTTGAGCATTTTTCGTGAATGGACAGAGTGCATTACAGGACAAATGGCTTGAATTTAAATAAAGTAATATTGGTCACAAATAGGATTGTCAATTGACTAAATACTTAAATGAATTAATTGCATTATATTTTTCATTATTTGAACTAATTGCAATTAGTTCAATATTACTGTTACGTTATTGTGGCAGACAGGTAAATAATTGAATAAACATTACAAAAAGCTTACAAAGGTGCCAGTATAGAACAATATAAATATATTGTTTGTTCTGTATATCCATATTATTGAACGTAAGCCTGTCTCTGACCTACAGTCCATTTTATGGACAGTTAAACGGACATTTATCAGTCCGTTTAACAATTAAGTCCATTTTTAACTCTCATACTAAGCAACAATGTATTACTACTACATTTTAAATGTACATTAGTGTCTAGACAGCTGTGGGCAAACCTGCGGAGGTGATGGATGAGAACCTGCTAGGTAATTTATGTAAGAGGGAAAGCGGCATGGCGGGGGTAAGTCCACATTAAACATCAGTCTGAACCCTGCCAGAGGCCCTGCCATCCCTGGAGCCTTTGAAGTCTTGAGGGTAAGTGGTCTTCAGGGGCCCTGTTTGTGGGGCAACAGTGTGCCTGGATCTTGCAAAGGGGCCACGGGGGTGTGAACATAAGGAAACCCTGAACAAACCATGTTTCTCCCATGAAAAGCATTTTGATTTCCTTTATGACATCACATTTAGCATTGTGTCTTTTTTGTCATTTGAACGTTCACTGGTGTTTTTATAAATTTATCCTTGTTTTTAACAACTCTGTCAGAGAGTTTATTGTGAATGTGCTGTGCGAGTAGCAGCCCTTCCCATGTCATCAAAAATCAATCAATCATTTTTATTTGAAGGATTAGCTGCGCCCACCTATCAACCCACAGTGCATTATGGGATTGTTTTCATTTCTCTTTTTCTTCCTCGTCTGTGGTAAATGTCTATGGAAAATTCCAGCTTAATTCCAGTGATTTATGTCAAATGTCAACCTTTGGTCCATCTGGAAAAATATCAGGATCTGTTTGTGAAATATGGAGTGGGAAATCTTTTTTGAGGGGAAATGTGGTAGAGGAATAGGTGGAGAACGGGGAATCACTTACACAAAACATCATTTGTCATGTTCCGAGACAAGGGAATACAGATTAGGGACAGATCGAGAGGACTTGTGTGACAGTTTGCAAAAATTTGACAATGTCCAAAATTTTTAACTTTTTTGAAGAACTTTAATACCAATTTCATGGATGACTACAAAACAATCAAGTTAAACAATCAATTAAAAAGTAAAATAATATTTGTAACCTAGAAATTATGCAACAGCACAAATGTGTTAAAAATATTAACAATTTTCTTTAGATTATAACATTTGATTTGAACCATATAAATCTATGTCAATCTTTTATAACGATAATTATGATTATGACATGATACTTACTTCCTAATTTTCATAAAGGTGTTTTCCCCATGACAAACGTTAGATGCTGCAAATGAGTCCCTGCAGATGAAACAATGTGATTTTACGGTGACCAGAAATCACTATAGGTGTAATGTTTTAGAAGGTGAGTCTCATTTAGTCTGTATTTCACAGCTGTCCTTCAGTTCCAGACGTTAAATAATGATTGCAGGAAGCTTAAAAACAATTCCTGGAAAATCTGGAAGTTATTTTAATGATTCACAGATTCAGATGTAGAGGAACGGAGTTCTTAAAGCAGTTGTAAAGTGTACGATTTCTAAATGTAAAAATATAGCTTCCATGACACCAAATATTACTAACAGTAAAACAAAACTTGTTAAATTTGTTAACATTATTTAACGACCTTAGTTAACATGAATTAACAATGAACCTTATTGTAAAGTTGAACTGAATATTTTACTAAATGAATGTGACATTCTTTAAAAGAACTGTTAAAAGAATTAATTTTGAGTTTTAATGCTTGAACAAAAGATATTAAAGAACATCATGGTATTGTAAAATTTGTAAATCAATGATCATGTATTTGATTATATTGTGCACAGGACTGTATGTGTGGTGAGTATGGTTCTTGTGTGATTACCTACCGCACACAGCAGCATATAACACGTTTCTCTACAAGAATGATTCATTCACTTACTCAACATTAAACATCAAATGTTTTGGTTAACCTGTTTTGTTCTTCCCCTAAACTCATTATGGAATTTTGAATTGGACTCTCTTTTTTTTATTTACTATTATTTTTATTTTAGGGAAAATCCCTGTAGTCAATGTAGCTGCTGCTCTGATCTAAATATTTCCTGAAAACAACTTCAAAACAACACCAACAGGAAAACATTGTATGTATTCATGTGAGGATTCGGCGTGTGTGTAACAAACGTGTTCATTTCCCAGTTGTGTTCTCCAACAACAGACTTCAGTGGACGCTTTTGGCCTGTAAATCAAGGTCATTGTGTTTCTGAATAGGTCAACCTTGTCTGTTTCCTCTTTGCTAATTTCCTGTCTGTGCAGTTTTGGTAGCAGTGAGATATATATGTAACAATAAGAATGTGAACTGGGAATTCTGTTGAATTTCTCATCTGCACACTGATGAGCAAAAATATCCCTTTGAGGGAGAACACACACACACACATTTGGGTTTGCTATATATGAAACTACATTAATTAACTTGAGTGAACTGTATATAAATGTATGAGTTGCTATATACTGTATGAACTGTGTGCAAAAGCAGAAACCAGTACAAATAGGCAGTGTGGGGTTGCTGTTATTATGAGGTCACAAAACTGCATGTAAAATATTGTTTTAAATTAGTGTATGATTATGTTTTGATTATGTATAGCATGTCACACTGCAGGACACAGTTACTATTTGACACTAATTTAATGTAAACTCAGTGCTGTATTCAAAACATTTGTAAAGGGCTTTGAGAAATATTACATTTTTGATGTTCTGTTTGATTTTTCGATGCAAAGTCGAAGCTTTCACATTATGAAATACACAATCTTCCATTGGCAGGTAATTTGCATATTCTGACTGTGAGACTCACAGCACGTCACAGTTGACTTCTATACCGACTGAGGCAGTTTGAGGTAAAACGAGGTTTAAATCACAGTGTGTTGCCTAACATAGACTTCTGTGGCATTCAGAAGCCTCTCAATCTCTTTTCTCTCTTTCTCAGTTTCTGTCAGTTTCTGTCCATCTGCTGTTTTTCCACGCCTCATTTTCATACATGTATTTAAGATTACTAATGGTGAAATTCATTCTATGTGAATCACCTGTGAACGACTCTTTCCCAGAAAACTTCTTGCCAGAAAACTCCAGCTGTACATAGTGGCTTGAGTTCAATGTCTCTCATTGTTTTTGAAAGATTATGTTTAAAGGAACAGTCCATATTCCAGTTTAAAGGATGAAATCGCACCAGGCTTGATATCAGTCATGCCGAATGCCATTGATTCCTGCATGACTTGTAACCAGTCACAACATTCCAAGTTTTGGGAGCTTTGGCAAGATTTTTATTGCATAACAGCTTAAATTTTTGATTTGGAACATGAATGAGTAAATAATGAACAGTTTTCCCAAAGGTTTCTCTTGGATTTCATAATCATTATACCAATTGCACAGATCTTGAGTACTGACGTCTATGTTTGGGAGTGTGTGCATTTGTGAAGTGTTTTTGGTCGCAAACTTTTTGGTCGGCTTTTGTAATGTGGCTTGACTATGTGTTTAATAAAACACTTGGTATGGAGCTTTCCATAGTTTAGTCATAGACTTTAAAGTGTCAAAGACACATAGACATGCATCCAGTTTCACATGCAACATCTAGATTTGTGTGGATACAGCATATTAAAACTCTTACTGTGAAGATTTCAAAACTGATTATGACTCTTCTACTTGACCTGCTGAGAAACAAAACAAAAACCGTTTCTCATTTCAGACAGTTTGGGGTCAGGTTTAGACTTTGTCTTCTCATAAACCGTTTCACCACTGTGTTTCTGCTACATACAGAGAAAGCACATTTTTGGATGCTTTACTGTGCTGATATTGCCCTCTTTTTTCATCTTTTTTGACTGTTGGATGACACAAGCATATTTTAAGCTCTTAAGGGGATAGGAGATTGAAAGCAGAGGAAAGGAAACATTAAAGCTCTTAATATCAATAAGGTTGAGACATATTGTGCGACTCCCTCGTGTGGTTTGTTTCGGTACTGCATTTAGTACTATCTTCTACAGCAGGGGTGTCCAAACCCTGTCATGTCCTGCAGAGTTTAGCTGTCTTATCTGTCTTAACACACCTGCCTGGAGGTTCTTGTCTACTTAGTAAGACCTTGATTAGCTGGTTTACATGTTTCAAGTTTTGCAGGATAGTATCCCTCCAGGAGCAGAACTGGACAACCCTCTTCAGCATGGAGAAGAGTGACATAAACACCCATGGTTCAGGTCCAGTTCGCTAGGTCTTGCACTAGATCTGACTAGACTCTTCCTCTTTATTGAAATAATATTGTGTTTATTAATCAAAGATATTCATTTGTTGTGAATTAACACTACTGTTTCACAACATTGTTCCATGACACTGTAAATAACCCTGAGATGGAGAACATTTCCTCATCTGTATTTGTGAAGACAATACAAACCCAACTTAAGATTAATTAAAGTAATGTAGAATAAATCAAAAGTAGAATGATAATAACAGTTTGAATAATAATTATAAGAAATAATAAAATACAACAGGTCTGGACTCTCGAGTCAGAGTTTCAGTCGGCACACACACATAATACACACACACAGGTTGCTTTTGAGAAATTAAGAACAGCAAGTTTAAAGCTATATTTTTTGTTTGCCAAAATGCATTTTCTATGTAGGCAGAAATAGTTTAATGTCAAAGAAAATATGTCCAGGTCAAACAATTTAAATGCTGTATTTCTGTAAACTGACAATATAAGTAACATATTGTTTTGGTTAAAAATCAGTCATATATTGTTAAATAAAGATTTATTTTTCTAGAATGGTAGCTTCGTGGAAAACTGTGTTTGGGGTTAGCTGTGTCAGTGGGGTAAATAATAGTATAGCATTAGCTCTAAATTCAGGGCATATTATTGCATTCTGTGGCATTCACACTATTGGTCTTGGCAAAGACATGAACCATGGGTTTGATTTCTAGGAAACACACAAAGTGAGAAAATGTATGAGTTGAATGCGTTGAAGAAAACCGCAGAGTGAAAAAATGTGAAAGGAGCTTCATTATTTAGGCAAGATGAGCGTCCTCATGCTTCAACCAAAAGAAACTCGCTCTTCTGTCAAGTGAAAATCTCTAGTAATGGAAGTGAATCTGAGACGCATTTCCACCGATACCATCAGTCTGTTCTCTCATCCAGTTTCCTGCCTCACTCGAAGTAAAGCAGAGGAACAATCCACTCATCCACAGTTAAATTTAGAATATGGAATGTGTGTGTAGGAATGTGTGTTACTGTGAGTGTGTCTGTATATGAAGTTAAACCATTATTTTTATGTCAGGCTGCTGGTGACAGGGAGAGACGTCCAGCATCCTCTTCCTCCATCTTCCTCAGTGGCTCCACGCGTCTTCCTGGCGTCTCACGGCTGTGTGTTGGTTTCTGAGGTGAATGTCACATTCTGTTTCCCTTCTTGGCAAGGGATAGGACTGTACATTCGAACTTTAAGAAACGTGTTTACATTTATTTATTTTTGCTTTTATTCAAAGTGACTTGCAGTATATTTTTACTATAAATATAAAGTAAACATTTTTACTCCCTCTGGCAAAATTGGGTAGTTCATCTTGCTCAAGGGCTTAGTTACCGGTAGCTCACAGATTGCCCCTTCTGAGGTTTAAACCCACAGCTTATCAGGTACCAGCCTAGATGGTTAACCACTAAGCCATAGCCACCCATTTAATTGCCACTCCTTCTGTCCTACCCATTAAAACTGAAGAGGTTTGTGTCATGTTTAAACTAAAAAGTCTATCATCTAAACTCATATGACTTTAGATACATGACTGGAACGTGTATGCTGTTTCCCTTGCACAAGTAAAGACATTTATACCACTAAACTAATATATCTCTAATTTAAATAAAGAACTACTAATTTAGTTTTAAGTCACCTAGCACAAAAGGTGAGTTAAAAGAAAAATAGATGCACAATGCCCCTGTACAGCCCCTGGACAGGAAACTCCCTCCGAACACACGCACATCGGCATGATCCTGCACATCCGTGTCTAAGAGCGCTTAAAATTCCACTCAGCTTTGATTCTTTTAACAAGCAAACACTTCATCTTCCATTCTTCTCAAAATCTTGCGGTTTGTTTGCAAGCCCACTGGCAGACAGTTGGTGAGATGTGCCATGCACTTAATCCTGTGTTTGTACTCGCTTTTTATGAGAAAACATTTTGACATGTGAAAATACTTACTTGGGTGTTTTTGTCAGTAAGAAAGAGAGAAAGGGTGGGAACCAGGGAGAAAGAGCTTGTCCGCCTGGCCTTACAGTAAATACAAAAACACACTTTGATCATTCCAATAATGAGTGTTGTAATGGAGACGTGTATGTAATATTCCAAGAGCAGAACATATTCCAACATAATCCTGGATGGATTTTAAGAATCTGCAATAATCTGCCGTAATGCAGTTCTGCTCTGTCTACTCTTAAAAAAGATGCTTCACGATGACAGAGGAACCGTTTTGGTCGTAGAGCCTTTAATATCTATAGAACCTTTCTTTTTGCACAAAAGGTTCTTTGTGTTGATAAAGGTTCTGTAGACTATAAAAAGGTAAGAAAGAACTTGTTTTTTGTAAACCTTAAACTGAATGGTTCTTTGGGAACCAAAAAGGGTTCTTCTATGGCATCACTGTAAAACCTTTACTTTAAGAGTGCATCTACTCTCTCCAGGATTACACAGTGGAGTTCTAGTTTTGTGTGTCTATGGTTGGAACACTTTTGTACAGTGTAATGTCTGCATCAGAAAGAGATTAGTTAACAGTGTCTGTCTGTGACACAATACCCCTGTGACAGGAATGATGCTGTCTGTCTGGACCTGATCTATAATCTGTCATTACCTCTCTATTTTCTAAGCACCTTTATGGCTGAGCTGATTCTGAAATGAGGGACAGTTCAACAAAAAAGGAACTGTCATCATGTACTCATGTCAGACCTGTATGTTTGGAATGATGTCTATTACATTGGTCATAATACCAATAACAAATAATGTAATCAATGCGAAACATTTAGCATATAATGACAACTGTTAGTCTTTCACATCTCTTTCACAAGTATTTTTAGTGCAACACTTGTGATGTGGAAATTTTAGAATTAACAGAGACTGGGGCTGTTATATAATCAGAAAGCCATTGTGTGGCTTTATAAGACTTGGAAATATTCCTCACAATTTATATGGACCATTATTTATGGTTTTTTTATTGAGTTCTCAAGGTTCCTTTGGATACAGTTGCGTTGATGGACAGGGTGAATGGACAGGGTGTCCCACACTGGGTGTTTTAAGAGGAAGCCACCTGGAAGACAGCCAATCCGAGCATTTCCCTTCAGTCTGTATGGCCTTGATGTCTATGTAAAGAGTCTATTAGCAGAGTACTCCGCAAACGTACAGAATCAATATTAGCAAAGAACACACAGACGCATAAGGACAGATGGGCTAGCCTGTGCATCTTATTGATGAAATGTAAGTAAACTGCAAATATTAATGCAATTAATTTTATATCCAGCAATTTGTTCTCTAATTATGCCAATTAGGACCAAACTAAGTCCAACAAAAGTTTTAGATGAATGATAATGATTAAATAAACTAATTAAAAGGTAAATTATTGGCCTATTTTGTGGTAATGGATCATTTGTGTTTTGCAATGCTGGATCATTTGTGTTTTGCAATGCAATGCACGTGCATGTGTGCGTAAGTATGTGCGTGAGACACACGTTCATGAAGTTTAAGATGATGATTGGACTGCTGAGAGATACTCCACAGCTTCTTGGTTTCTGGTTGTTTTGCAAATGTTTGGTAGCGTGTGTGTATGGGTGTGTGAAGGCCTCTGGTCCGCTCCCCCAAACACAAGGCCACAAAGACTCGGTGCCAAGCCACAGCATCACAGCTCTGATCTGTGATTTAGCACCGGCCAACCGGGAGGCTCCCTAAGGATGACATCACTGGGGCTTTAATCGCTGTGCGTGGTTACTGTAGCCAAACTGGCAACATTCCAGTAAAATAAAATGCTCTAATAACGAACGTTTGCTGGCACAGGGAAACCGTTTTAAAGTCAACATCGGTCTTTATAGAGCAGGTTTCAGAGAGACACAAACACACACAAAATCACTAGGTCTCACGAAATGTGAAAGGAATTATTGGAGTCACAAATGCTGTAAAACATAGGATGAGAGAGCGGCACTATAAATGGTACAGTGTTTGGCTTAGTCATGCATTCCATAGACTGAAATTTTGTTTGTAGGTCAGTAGAACCCAAAGCTTATGATCTGGATAGAGAATGGCAAACAGAAACAGACCATGAGGATCTATCATAGTTTAATTACCCTCAAAATTAATTAATTACCCTGCTTTCCTGTAGCTCAGTGGTTAGAGCATGGCGTTAACAACGCTAAGGTCATGGGTTCAATCCCAGGGATTGCACATTCTCAATGTATAGTGTTCAATGTRTAAGTATAATGCAATGTAAGTCGCTTTGGATAAAAGCGTCTGCCAAATGCCTAAATGTAAATGTCAAAATACTATTTTGACTTGATAATGACATAATAGAGCAAAGTAGTGCGGTACTGTCACAAACTCACGCACAGTCTCTCACCTGTGGAAAAACATGATTGTGATTCTAAAATCTGATTGGATGAGTGATGAGTCATACTAATTTAAGATGCTTTGTTTTGGCTGCATTATGGGATGTCCATGTCTGACTTTCTAATTCCTTTTCTATGAGTTATGTTGTTATGTAAGTTACGTTGTTTACAGAGGAAAATCATTCAGACCCTTCTGGACAATAAACATGAAGAGTGAGAGAATTTCTTTCATGTGGTTTGACTAATGTTTGTGTCTGTCTCACATGTGTTTTATGGCCATCAGACCCAGAAACTATAAACTGGGGTGGGTGGAACCATGAAGCACTACTGGGATAGGGCAGGTGGACATCTGCTCAAGCTGATGAAGATGTGATATGCATTGAATCAGGTCCAGAGTCAGAACACTTTCATATATGAAATAATCAGTTTTGTCCGTTTCTCTCATGTATATGTACTTCAGATGCAAATTTACTGAAAACTGCACTGAAGCTGGTTATCTGATAAAGAAAGTCTAATACTGGGTGCAGAATCAAAAGGAAAGATGATTGAGAAAGCAATTTTATTTAAATGTTTATATTATTTATTTTGGAAAATCTTTCAAGAATTTTGTTGTACGTTGCTACCAAAAAAAGGGGGGGTGTGATTGAACCTGCATCCCTGATGAAGATCACATGCATATTACTGCTGCACCACCGCTCTGACATGACAACTTTTATTTAGTCCTAAAGCTAAATAAACAAATAAGCACATCTGTCATCAGAAATATGTGCTCATGAAGAGAAGTGACCAATCCAACATCAGCATTTGTCATAAATGATGAAATCTAGCGTTTCTGTAGCTCAACTGGCTGACAATGTGAAGGTTGTGGGTTCAATCCTAGGGAACATTTGATGATAAAAATGTACACATTGAACTCTGTGGATAAAAGTGTCTGGCAGATGCACACATGTAAATGTTTTTCTCTGGAGGGTTTAAGGCATGTGTTGTAATTTAAATGTTTCCAACTGTACTGTACACTGTTGTACCATTACCGAGAAGGACAACCTATGATGGATGGGAGAAATTATCTAGGCCATTATGCCATACCATCCACTGATTTACCCCACTGGGGCTACAGTCATGTACAATTACACACATGCTGTCTCATAGAACTACCCATCATGCACAGGGAAAAGACGATCACCCACCATCATTGGCACACAGTCCCTCGTTCATGCTCTTTCTGTTTCTAGTTTATCTTCTTTCTCACACTATTAATTACACAATAGTAAATCGATCAGTTGTTTGTTGTTTACTAGAAGACTTCCCTTGCAAACAAGCAGGTTTGTGTGGAATCAATAAAGCAGAGGAAACATAGAAAAAACACATCCTGTATTATCAAATGCAACACTTCACCAAATAATAAAGTCCATTTGGTACACAGAGCGCTTCAAGGTCTTCATTCCAAATGATTCCCTTAGATAACCTCTGTTCACTGTCCTATGTATTAAAGTAATACTGCACCAAAATGTACATTATTGTTAGGATGGAGATTTTTAAACTTATCCATGTAAATCCATGACGTGTGAAAGAAATAAAAAATGTTTTGGGGGTGATTATGGGTGATTGGGTGTGGTGATTATGGTAACTGTGGTCATGTGTTTTCGTGTGTGTGTGTTTATGCAAAATATAGGAGACACATGGTTGTGTGTTAAAATGTAATGTAATATTAATGTGTTTAGGGTTCAAACACATTAACACAAATCAGTTTATAAAAATGATTTTGATAGTCTTGCGTGCAAAAGCCAACCTGCATTTTATAATTATTACTACTGGTCTGCAATCTACAAATACATATTTCTAGGTATACAGTTGCAAAAGGCAGTTAAATCTACACTTGGGATTTGCCAAATTATTCCAAAACAGTGGTCCAATTATTCACCAAGCCAGAGAGAAACCGTGATCAGGCAAAATGTTCCTCTTGTGTGAGCTTGATATTTTTTATGGGACCTGTACTGCTTTTGATTGCAGAAGAGACTTCAACAGAAAGTGGAAACCCATTTTCCTGTGTAAAATTATTTACACTCAACATGGGACACTCAACACGAGTTAATGCATGTTGCAGTGCTTGGCTTGCACATTGATTTTGCGACAGACTTTCTCAGTTCTTCATCACTGGCCAATCAACCACAGAGGATAATGTAATGATTTTTCCTTGTTGCATGTAGATGGTGATTGGGCCAACATGGTAAGTGATGTCATAACAGCTGTACACAATGTTCACAATGTCTGATTGACTTGTAGATTGACTGGTGTAGATTGGATAACAAGAGCGGGTAGACAGTGGTTTAGTGGGTAGACAATAGACACATCCCTCAAAGATGCAATGCACTGTGCATGAACTCTGTATAATATCAGCAACATTTTGGAAAATGTACAAGACTCTGTACAAGTTTCTGTCTCTGTACACGAAACACAGAAATAGTAATTCAAGGAAAAGAACAGGGTGGGCAGGATGTTGCCCAGGGTGTTTGTTTGATTTCAGGGCCAGTAAACATGAGCAAGATGAAACAGGTGGTTACATTGTTAAAACATTAAATCCAGTATTCCAAGTTTAATTAAGAAATAATATATGAGAAGCTGTGCTGTATAGCTTACAGTATGCAATATATGGTCAAATAGACTACAATAATAGGCACAGCCTCTCATACCTTATTGTTTATCTAATTTAAACACTTACCACATACAAAAGTGGTATAACAAAAAAGTTTATAATTCTTCTACTAAATCTTATATCTTCTATTATAGTTCATTTAAACAGTAATGTTGCTATGCAACAACGATAACAATCAACTATAGCTGCAAACACAACACTTAGAGAAAAGGACAAACACAGAGTCAGTCAACACACAGCACACTTAACAAACTGACATTCTGCTGAGCCCAAAAATTGTTCAGTTTATGTAGCGATAAAGACGAGCTAGCTCAACGTTATTGCCTTGTTTTGTCAGTTATGTTATTTTAAAAATATTTGCATTATAACACTGTTAATACAGGAGTCACATATTCAGCCATATGTTATGTAGTTGATCTTACACTGTAAACATTTTTCGCCTTTTCTCTCTTTGTGTCTGTGTACTGACAGTGGTCATCACCCCAGTGATGTCATTGCAGATGGCAGTTGCAAATGCTAAACATGTCAATGGGCCTGACAATCATTAGGTGTGTCCCCAGCTTTTGAGTGTCATGCAGTGATAGTAGCTCAATATTATTTTTACTATGACAAATAGTAGCTATGTGAAGAGGTCATAGCTGTGCTGTATTGCAAATAAAACAACTACTGACCAATCAGCATCAAGCACCAGAACTGTTTTATAATATCAACAATGATCAACAATGCTAGAAATCCAATTCTTTTTTAAACAGATTTACACTCCTATAAAAGGGCCTGTTGTCTGGTGTACATATTTAAAGAAGATTTAGATGCTTTTAAAACAAAAGCATACGTACAGACTTGCCTGAAGGCACCAGAATGCCAGCAGGTCCCATGATACCCCTGTTTTTCATTTTAGATAAGTACAGCCAGTCCGAACACCAGCATATGGTTCAAGTTTGTACATCACATATGTTTCAAGTCTTGAGGGGAACGCCCCACTGAAAGTTTCTAAAACAATAGTTTTTCTTGCTGTTTTTGATACAGGCGTAAATTTGCAATGTACTGATGAAGGCCAGCAACATACAATCATTTTGAGATCATAAGCAAGGAGATGGATATAGTTCACTGTTTACGAACATCTGAATAAAGCTTGGAGGCACCAGAAGCTTAATGTACGATGTTCTTGTCATTGCCTTAGCTTATAATTCATTAAAAAATTCCCAAGAAAACCAGAGCTTTGGTAAGCAGGTGCTGGGTTTGTTCACTACACCAGGTATTAGCTGGGGTTTTGTTCCAGGCCTACGTTTTACATCCT
Organism: Botia kubotai; assembly: GCA_036877585.1. NCBI lineage: Eukaryota > Metazoa > Chordata > Actinopteri > Cypriniformes > Botiidae > Botia > Botia kubotai. The sequence continues at coordinate 17,895 of JAZGTI010004887.1, forward strand.
TTCAAAAAAAACAATTGTATTGTCTTCAAAAATCAAGAGAATAGCTTTGATGTTTTAAATGGGTTTAAACACAAACTTTCTGTGGACTGATTTCAGTGTTTGGTTTCTGAAAAGAGGGTGGGAAAAGTCACCTAGGGTACTCATTAAAGATAGTTTAATGTTTTATTTGTTTTGTATGTTATATGTTTAGTCAAAAAACTGTTGAAGCAGTCTTTTCCCAAATGTTGTCAGCAAATAGCATACTTATTATTACTCTACTATAGCTAACATTGTTTTCCAAATTAAAATACACTGATTTGTGTATTTTGTAAGGAAACCATGGGTTAATTGTCTTGCTTAAGGGTTCAATTGGCATTGTTAAATTGTTCAACAATTGAAGAGTCTAAACCTACAACTTTTCAAAGAGGTCCACAGACCTGCAGAGTTTAACTTCAACCCAAGCACACCTGAACTAGTTAATCAAGGTCTTTGGGACTGCTAGAAACATACGGACAGTGTCAGGGTAGGTTGGAGCTAAACTCTGTAGGTCTGCAGACCTCCAGGAACATGAATTGAAGACTTTCCACCTGCTTACTGCCTGATATGAAACTTCTAAAGATGAAGGGTGTCATTTTTGCAAATAGAATAAAAAAAATAATGGTTGTTTTTCCATTGTTCAGTCAAACTGACAGCCCTGCCCCAAATACAAACCAAGAGTCAAAGTGGCTCAGAAACAAAACAATGTTTTGACAGTCCTTACAGATCACTTTTACTGAAAAATCAGTCTACAAATATCAATATACAGTAGGTATCTGTGCATATTAAGCTGTAATCTGAGAAAGTATTTCAACTAAAAAAGAAACACACAGTTCAGCTTTAAAGATCTAATGTTTTGAACCTTGCAACTTCGAAATTGAAGTCACTTAGCAAACAAACTGAATCTCCCCTGGAGGGAAGCTGGAGAGCAGGAACAATCCCAGCCTCACTGCCTTCCCATAATTCAAAATGTGACTTTAAAGTTGCTGGACCACAGCATGTGCCTGGGGGCTGTTCTGGCTCCCTCAGACTCCAGGGGTGCAGAGAAACTGTATGACCAACGAGGAGGTCCCTTCTTGTTAGCAAGATTTATCGCTTTTTTCCGCTGAGTAAATGAGTCAACAAACATGGCATCTCTCCCCTGTGAACAGTGTACTAAGATGAACCCTGTCGAATATTGTTTTAAATTTTGTTTGGTGCTTGGATTTCTGGGTCACCAGATCACAAGGATAATAAGACTTCGTTTGGCTTTGGAAAACTGATACTTGGGGAGGGACCCTAATAAGAGAGAATGACTGAATCATTACAGCCTGTTTTTAATTTAGTGAGTTGCTTCTAAGCTTAGAGCTTTTGGAGGACCTGATTTGGTTCTGGTTTTATTCCCCTAAATGTATTTATTTATTGGCAAAAACACTGAATTTTAAAAATGGCGCTGGAATGTGGAGAAAAAAATGTGAGGTGGGGTTGCAAAAATATTGTAAACTTTACAAAAATGGCTCCCAAATAAAATGATTAGAATCTCTGCATGAATCTCTGATTTCTGTGTGATTTGCTTATTTAGCAAGAAATAGGTCTATTTCTGATAAACCCTTTCCCCCATGTCATTTGATCAGTTTGCATACACAACTCATATTTTTTATACCTCCACTTTCTTTCTCCAGTATAAACCAGTAAACCCTTATGTCACGGTTCAGATTTTAGTCTCTGCTTGACTTACGATACCAATAACAACAGCGATGTGTTATTATAAACAGACCTACAAAAATCTATTAAACACATTCTCAGTACGTGCTTACATAATTACAGTGTACTGTAAAAAAAGCAGAAATTAGTCAATTTGTGACCGGGGGGTTAAATTAACAGAGAATACGCGTGATTTCATAGATTTTTGGAGGACTTGGTATAACTGCTAATGTTGAATATAAATCATCTAATGACCAAAAGAAAGATCTGTAAAGTATCTGTATGAAAGTATCAGTTTTTGTTTTTCTGAGTTAAAAGTGGGTATTTTTTCTGCTTTCCTTCCAGAAGACCACAGGGCAGTTCGGTCGTATTTCATAATGCAAGAGGCCCGCTTTCCACATGCCAGCCGGAGAGAGATAAACATGATCGGTTTCACAAGCACACATTAGATGAACGTAATCAGCCCACCCTAGCTGTCTCATCTTAGTCCTTACTGGCCCTGACTGCCTTCCTGTCAGTTCACTAGACTCAGTGACTCTGATATGATAGATTGCTCCTCTCTCTCACTCTGCCTCTGAGGGAAGACAGGTGCAAACTAATATTATTCCTCGTTGCCTTCCAACTGATATCTGTGCCACATGTGGGCCGCTCTGGTATCTTGTAACATTGGTTCTTCTAGCTCAGAGCTTCTCCTGCGTCAAAGGTCCCCAGTGTAAACCTGCTGAAGAGAGCCAGAGGGTAGAAAGTAATGCGAGAGTGTGTTAATAGCAGCACAGATCCAGGGGGAGGTGATGGGACATTGGCCAGGCTCAGCACAGCATGCCAATTATACTAGGGGACATAAAGATAACATAAAGATAAATTGGTAACACTGTATTATGTGGAACACATATTCATCATTAACCACATTAACCAATTTTCCTTTAATAAACTCCTAATTATTGCATTGTAGTAAAAATATAGATATGGGGCAGGATTAAGAGATGTACAATATGGTCATGCAAAATAAGGCACCAATATGTGCTTTATAAGTACCAATAAACAGCCAATACACAAGCAACTTTTTCAAAGTGTGAATTGGTCCCCATAATAAAGTTTTACCAATAAACTATTGTACAGTGTGGTGTAGAGCATAAGGTTTTAAGTGAACTGCTATGATTTGTAAATTTGGAGCGATAAAGCGACTGCAAGGTAAAAATGTTTAGTTTATTATAAAAATGATTCTTAAGTCAGTAATGCTAATTTAATTTAAAATTAACCTCGGATACCCTCCCACAGTCTGATTCACATTCCTATAAAATGCTCAGACTCTTTCTCAAAGAAAAGTGTCATGTTTGTTTCCAGACGTTGGCAATTCTTGTGGGAATTTTTTTTTTGCAAGTTTCCAATAAACTAACCAAAGCAAAGGACATGATTTGTTCTGTGTTTAGAGCAACATACTGCAGTCAGCACAACTGTCTCCACACTCCATGGGTTTGGAGAACGAACATCATTACCTAACACTTATATAAACAAACAGGAAGCTATTCTGAGTGTTTATCCATCAACTCTGATCAGTCTCTGCTCTTGTCATGTCAAGCTGGTTCGTGGGTGTTTCTGGCTCTTTGGGGTGTGGAACTGTTAGTCAGACCTGTTGGTGGTTTGATAATTATATCAGCCATGAGACATTTAACGTACAGTAAATGGTCCAATCCATGATGTTGCCTAGCAATAAACTATACGAATGCTTAGAAATAGACATTTGTACCATGTTGCAATATATCTATTGTCAGCTTGGGGCAGTTGTGGCGTACTGATAGCTGGGCTTGTAAACTGATGGCTGACAGGAAACATCTGGTGTGCCCTTGAGCAATGCACCTTACCCACAATTGCTGCCCGGGCACCACAGTGAATAGCTGCCCACTGTTTTGGGTGTGTGCGCTACCTGAATGGTTTAAATTCAAAGGACAAATTCCAAGTATGGGTCACCATACTTAGCCTGCATGTCACTTCACTAGCCAAGTGGCTCACCCAGTTTGTCATATTGCTAACAGACATGAGATAATTCAGTCATACACCACAATAACCCAACTGCTATTGGTCACTTACACATGCGACAAACATTTTTATCCAAAGCAACTTACAACCAAGCTAAACTTGTCACACCCTGAAGTGGCCTTGAACACTCCAGTCCTTAGAGGTCAAAGCAGAACCAAACTAAACATCTAAATGTGTCTACCCCTTCAACAATTTGTAAAGCAGTCTGTTTTGACATTCCGATTGTGCTGGCCTGGCATATGAGTCAGACAGCCAAGATTGCAGTGTTGGGTTGTGAAAACCTGAGTCTGAGGTAATGAGGTTATTGATGATAAATGATAGCACATAAAGGGTTTCCTGTGGCTGCAAGATGTGGGTGGGGGCTTATAGCAGAAGTTTTATGAAGGTCTAATGGAGAATAAAGGCTACTGGGGCAATGAGCATGAGAAACCGTACAGAGAACAAAGTGTTTCTGGCATCTTGCTGCGTGGGAGCACATGACCTGCATCACATCTACATCGCAGTAAATGCATACTCTGTAACCACAAATGTATTGCAAGTTTATCTTTACTGATAGCATGCAACGTTTGTTTAGTGGGACAATGCAATTCAAATTCATGACTGATTTGGTTTATATTTTGGAATTTCAAGTTTGACAACTAGCTAAGCAGTCCAAAAGAATTTTACATTTAAATGTCTGCTTAGTTTATTTTTCTTTTGTGATTATGCCCATGTTTTGTCCTGAATTTCATAACAGGCAGCTACAAAAACAACCGCCTGGTAAACAGGTACTCAAAGTATTTTGTTGAGAGAAATCCATCATCCCTGACAGTATTTTTTTAAACACAATTTAACGGCCCAAATGAAACGCGTAACTAATGTTTCAGATTTCACATTTGACGAATTATGTTGGGCCATTGTTTTGCAAAGACCTCACAGCCAATGAAAATAAAGCTGTGTTCCATAATTCCTTTTCGTTTGACAGGCTGGGAATGAATAAAAGTTGCATTTATGGAAAGTTTTACTACTCTTGAGTTGTGTGTTGGCTTCTGTACCCCCAATGTAGAAGCAGTGATGCTGGTTGGACGTCTGTGCCTTGTTCTTCTCTGTGAATCTGTCATTTGATTGGACCAGCTCTGGGAATCACTGCGTGTCCCATTCATAAGTCTCAGTTGTTTACAACAATGTAAACACAGTCCAATAACATTCAGGAACATCTTGTTCAAGACTTCCAGTGGTGATCAAAACAAGCTTCGTCATAGCACGAAAGCCCAATCAACACAATGGATGTTTTAGTGACAATGCAAGTCTGTTAGATGAAGTCATGGCAAACTGACTAAGATCAAACAAACCAGATGCTTTTTCAATTCTCACATTTCTAAATGGTAGCAGTTTCTCTACATGCAACAAGTATATCTGTACTTCTGAACAGCAGCTTTATAGTTTTGCTTTAGCCAATTAGGTTGGTGTTAATAAACTAATCAACCAATTATTTTCTTCAGGCTTTACGAATTGACCTTTAAAGCGACCTGCCGCAGTTTGTTTTTAAAGGGGTGGGTTTATTTGAAATAAATTTCGATTAAAGTATAGATTTATTAAAATATTTAGATTTGGCAAAGTTTTACGTCGGATGCCCTTCCTGACACAACCCTCTCTATTTGTCCAGGCTTGGGAATGGAACTGAAGTCACTGACTTATGACCCCTGTGGCTAAACTAACACCTGTGATGTGAGGGAAGAGGATGCAGATAATAGGGTTAGGTGGAGACAGATGATTCGCTGTGGCGACCCCTAAAGAGAACAGCCGAACGGAGAAGATAGATTTATTAAAATATAAGCACAGCAGGCTACATGAATGGTTGTAGATACAACGTCAGAAAAATTGCAGAACTGTGTTTAGACTATGATTAGAATTTTAGGAAAGTATTTCCTTTGTGTGTCCAATAAGTTGTGAAAAGTCAGCCAGTAAGATTGCATCTTATCAGATCGAGAAAGTGCTTTCCAATTTTGTGTGAAATATCCATCAGACATCCAGTAAACAGGGTATGGGTGGCAGTCACAGATTGCCCAATAAAGATACAGTGGTTTCGTTGGTTGGAGTATTTCTCCAATTTAAAATTCTACTCATGGGAGAAACACTCGCTTCTCTGGAATGTCATAAATCACGCTGTGAACACATGCTGTGATTCCCTGTGTAGACGCTTGAGTCACACTGCAGTGTTTAAGCTGGGAGGACAGGCAGTGTGTATGTGCGGGTGCGTGTCTGTCAATGATATTTCAGAATTCCAGTCACATTCCAGTCTTCTTGCACAGTTGCCATGTGGAACTGTTTTAGAGAATAAGGTATCGAAATGAGCCACCTGTAAGATATTATAAGCAATGTTACAGGCTACACTCATGAGTGAGCGCCTTTCAAATGGTGGAGAACTGCAAAGTGTACATTAATGTGTTTTTGTCTGTACAGACTGTCTAACTGTTCCTCAGCAAGTCCACACCTGTGAAAAATTACACGTAGATTTACACAACCAGCACTTAATCACACACACACATATATATATATATATATAGTAACAGATGCATACGATTTAAAATCAGCAACAAAATTTAAGCAGTGTGATCAACCACTACAGGGTCCCAGCAGACTTACTGAGCAGGGTAAATAAAACCGTCTCCATGGAAACACTAATTTCAGCTCACTTCTGTCTGACCGCTCTTCCTGCTCAAATGAATGTTTTTGTATGAGGGTCGTCGTAACGCCGCTTACTCTGAGATGGTCGTTTGTATAAGCTTGCACCTAATTACCATTTTCCATAATGTACAGGAAAAACTGAGTTTAATTTACTGAATTCAAAAGAAAATACCTGAAAGTGAAAATTATTTGAGGACTTAAGACGCAAAATATAATTCATGAATTCATCGTGTTGGACAAAATATCTGCCAAACAAATGGCAGATCTTCTTATAGCAGCTTTTGGCATTTACCCAGTTTACATGATGATTTTTAGCAGATGTGTGAAGTCAGTTTCCCTCAAGTTCAGGCAGGTGCTCTAGTAGAGTTAGCGCAGGTGTGGATCATCAAATTAACTGGAAATATTCAGAAATTGTCAAAATACTGCACATCTGACTTCACTTAAAACAGTATGTCTATTGTTAAGACATAGTTTAAAACTGAACAAACATTTAATTCATAAATGTTTTATAGGAAAAGTGTGTTTGTGCTTCTATATCTGTTTCTAAAATAAATGCCTTTTGATTTGCTGGTTTGTTATCTAATGTAATAAATATATTTTAAAGAGTGTATTTGGTGACCTAATACACTGTATTGAGGTCACTGTAAATACGCTAGATATCCATTAGTTTAAAAATATCTTCAAAGCGGACTAACATAACCTAAAAGTTTATTTGCCTCACATTAATAGTCATTAATAGTGATGTTGCGATTTCTCTTTTGATGTTGCTTGTTCGTTTCCCATTCTGTTACAAATTAACATCACTTTTATCATCTGGTTTTGATTTCTGTTCTACATATACCACATAGCAGAGTTTCATCCAAATAATTTGTAGCTAAACATAATAATGATTGTTTGTAAAGAATGTTAGAGCTCTTTTAACTTTTCTCAAAGAGAAATAAACAAACCACCTTTGAACGTTTCCTGGGTTTAAGGGTTACTTAATTACAGCAGCTTTGAAAAAAGAGATGAGAAGATGCGTGTGTGTGTGTGTGTGAGTGAAAGCTAGCCCAGAGGATGCTGGTGCTATCTGGGCAGACAGCAGAACGATGAGCAGGGTTCCGCTGGGTTCCGTGGAAACAGGAAGGCCTGCTGATTGATCACAGCCTGGGGAGTTCAGAGGGTCCTGACAGAATGAGCTTGTGTATGTCTGTGTGGCGCTTCTGTCTGTATCTAGTTGTGAGGGGTTCATTTTAGTGGGTAACATTAAAAACATTTGAAATACTTAACATGGTGAAAAAGGGGCAAGCATGAAGTAAAATCTTTGGCCTGTTTTTTGTTTAAGCATTGATGAACTCTTTAATTTTCTGATGTAAAAAGCATGTAATATCTATTAAACAATAGTGTCATTAAACGAGATAACAAAAACAACACATTTTGTGAGGAAAGTATGATTAGGGCCTGTCTGTGCAAATCTCACTGGCTCAATGCTATGGATGCACAATGCTAAGCTGTTGTAGCCTGTTGCAGTGCATTTGTATCATGGCTGCCTGCTAGAATGTTCTCTGTGCTTGCTTTGGAATTAATATCTATACGATTTTTTTCTTTTTATTGTCTGACAGACGACAATTGTTTGTCTGCATACTAAAATTGTATACTTAAGTACAAAACCTTAAGCCTAAGTCCTACCAAAAACAACAGTAATAGTTTTCGGGCATGTTTCCTGAACACTCCCCCATATGCCATTGATCAGACATTCATGTAGTCCCGCCCTAAACTCATGTCATTGGTTCATTTTTTGTTGCTGTGTCATGCTGCTCATGACACTCAACGCCACAGTGTTTAAACCTTTTTAAGAAGCATACAAATGGATTACTTACAGTTAATTCTGTGTATTAAGGTGGGTTAGGTAGACGTATTTTAACATTCACAAAATCACACCCTTCACCTTTAGGGAAAGCAGGAGATAAATTAAGCACGTGTTTTTAGAAGCAGTTTTTATAGCTCACTCAGTTCAGTATAATGATAATACTTTTCTTGGCCTATAATTGGATGAAATAGAGGTTGGTATGTTCCGAGCAGTATGTGCAGTTCTACCTGGACCGCCCTGTATCTGTCCAAACGACAGGGTCCCCTGTAAGACTAAACCATCGCTCCTAGCAGGGGCTGTTTTGCTTTGGCTGGCACAGACCTTTGTACAAACAGGAAACTGGTGTGCTGCTGTAAATCTGACTGTTGTGGTTGTGACTGGGTCGTGACCTTTGACACTGACATTAGATACAGAAGCTCATGGTGGGGAGAGAAAAGGACAGTCAGGTAATTCGTTTACTGTCTGTGACATCATTAGGGTCGCTCAAAATGCAATGACCGCATAAAGGATTCAAAGCCATGGAAATAGTCCTGCATCATCTAAAATAGGATTTGTGAAACAGTGGATGCTTTATAGTTTGGTTCTTTGGACTATGGAGTGATATTTATATTTTTCAGTCCCAACAAAAATATTAAAGCATGGGCAGGCGACTCGCTCATCAGACTTCACATTAAACGATTAACTCACAATA
>JAZGTI010004888.1:0-26834 GCA_036877585.1 Botia kubotai
AAATCCTAAATGTTAATAATTCTTAGGGTAACAATCTAATTTCATCGAACAAAACAATTTTGACAGCTGTCATCGGTCTCCTCCATTTCATTTATTCTTAATCCTAAAATCTTGATTTTAGACTCTGCATTACTTTACATTTATGCATTTGGCAGATGCTTTAATCCAAAACGATTTACAGTGCATCGAGAGTCTGCATTATGTCCGTTCTTTTGGAATCGAACCCACAACCTTTGCGCTGCTAACGCAATGCGCTACCAACTGGGCTACAGGAACACAGGAACATGTTGAATTATGCTCTTTCATACTAATGAAAGAAACCGATCATAAATAATATTGTAAATCTTTATAATGCATTTTCCAAGCGTAATCTGCCTTACAAACAAAACAATACATTAAAAGTACAGTAACATACTGTAATTGTTTTGCATGTGTATACTAATATCTGGTCGCTGCGTTTATTTAGTTAACAGATTAACAGGGCTCTGTTAAAAAGAACGGCAAAATGTCTTTCTTAAAACGTTCATAGACAAGTTCCAAGTGCTTCCAAAAAGACTATTGCACTTGGAACTTGAAACGGCAAAGATTATTGTGAGCTGTATTCATACCGTAACCGGTAAACGCATCACATTAGTGTGAAATTACTACACGCATATGCATTCAGCATGCATTAGTCAAGTAATAAATATTGATGCGCGCTGAGAACGACAGCATAAATGTGTAGAATCAGAGGGATTAGAATGTTAGAAGAAATGAAGCATGTAATGACAGCAGATTCACCTCCATTATTTTCAGCCTGCCATTGCTATCCTTAAGAGGCCACATCAAAGATGCAGCTGACGCCTTTGAAGCATGTATCGGAAACTGAACTCTGAATGGCCCCATTTTACAAAGCTTGACTCCAGGATCCCTCCAAGTTCCAAGATGCACGCGACCCTTCCCATTAAACGCAACACAAAAAAAGGTCAGGCACCATTTTACCATTTTCAACACAAGAAACTTTTTTTAAATTCCCCCACACGTTTTCCCATTGGTAATGAGTGAAGCGTTTGTGACTCGTCGCGCCGGCGATAATTAATGTCCCTCCTTTCAAAGGCCGTTCGTTTTAAACACTCGTCTTCACAAAATCCCCCTTTCTCTACAGAACTGATGCTTTTTTTTAAAAGAATAATCCCTCTGTTGTTGAACCTGAACAGAGGGTAAGAGCCAACAAAGCGGTGAAGTGGCAAGACAAAAAAATGGGCGAATCTGGAAAAAATGGCGAGTCATCAGAAATAAAGACAGTGATCTATGCGACTGATTCGATTCCCTCTTGATGCCTAACGTGATAAATCTACAAGCCGAGGTCTGGGTTTGTCAGCTCACGAATGGACCACACGGGCCACTTCACAGTTTGTGCCAAACCGAACCAGAACTTAGCATTTGATAAGCTAAAGTGTATTGGATTTGGTAAGAGTTAGTCAATGGTTTCTGGCTCCCGGGTGCTAGTTTAGGCTAATGCTAGTATCAATACAAACAAAGGCCATACAGCTGTACAAAGCACATTAAGGAGAAACAAGGCTGCCTCTGTCAGTTTGGCGTACAATAAAAGAGGGATTTAATGGCAGGCCGACCAATCACAAGGGAGCAACGAAATGAATGAACTGTAGAAATGCTCCGAGTTGATCTTTTTTACTAGCGGGTGCAGGTCTAGCTAATGGTTGAGGCTGCACTCAGGATGTAAAATATACAACCCAGACACGTTTGGGTATCAAAGGTCAGGAGAGGGTGAAAGCGAGGAGAAGGGATGATGGGAATTCTGTCGTAAAAAGCTGTGAGAGAATAAGTTATGAATTCTGTAAGCCATTAGATAAACCATTTCTGATCAAGAAATCGGCTTCACCCATCAGGTGAGAAATTTATATGGAGGTGAAACCCAGACAGCAATCAATAGACAATCTGATTTACTTAATGACGATTAAATGAAGGACAGGCGCGTGTCAAGGTGAGCGCAACTAGTCATTCATGAAAAATGTGTTGCAGATATCAAACGAATACTTTATAAATACATCACACATTTACACACATGAGGAAGCTGCAGTCCGAGCACGTTTTTATGCTCCTCTTTATCATAATTCATAAACAAAACCAAATCACTTAAGTGATGGCAAATGGACCGTTATCCTTTACATCAATTATGAAATGGAAAACAACCATCCTCGTACTAATATTACTGTATTAAATTCTTAAGACTGCTCACAATGGCCATGTGGTCTGCTGAAGACACAATGAGATTGAGACTTGATCCATATGAAGGGTTTATGAGAAAAGCTCTGTTATCCACATAAACCCTCTCATTGGTCCATCCAAAATGTTCTCATTATTAAAAAACAAAAAAACAAAAATAGTATTTATGCGGATGCATTAAACTGCTATGAAAATAAGATACTTAAAATAACTAAGAGCTTAAAATCATGAAGTATTCAGTAAAAGCTTCTTATAACGGCAGAGACCATTTTACTGCATTACTGCTTTTTAATTTTTATATTACTTAAGAAATATTCCGCTCATTTTCTCTCCCTCTTTTCTTTCCTTCTTTATATATTTCTGTCACTCAAATTATACGCGAATTATACCCGAAAGCAATAAAAAAGGTCACCCGAAATGGCTGTTTTTTAAGATGGAATTGGGAATTTCAAGGACCTATGAACGCGAGCTGCCATTATGGTTCAATTCCCAGCTCATTTTCCTGATATACATCTCCTGACCTGTATTCAAAATTCATAGTTCCACAAGTGACAGACGCACGTCTCGGACATGCGAAGTAAAGGCTTATTTCTGGCCCCGTCTCCATGGCAACCCAGGACTGACGAATAGCAGGCAGGTTTTGACACTGACGAGGTCCTCTGTGTTGAGAATCATATGTTTACATGTAAACGAATGTGTTTCTAGTGCGTTCTCGCCTTTAAAATCAAATTTCACCGAAAATGAATGAGAAGCCACGAAATAAACCTATAAAATATGCCAGTGCATTATCTTCAATTGTTAGCCTCCGTAAAATGAAAAAATGAAGAGCAATAATAATAATAATAATAATAATACAAAGACTAAGACTATGAACAAAACATCTGTTAAAAAAATCTGAAATTGTTTTCAATGAAAGCGAATACAATTAAAAAACTGAACATATTTATTAAAGTAAAACGGTTTGGCTTGCATTTCAAAACGCCATCATACTGCAACGTACAATTATTTACCAACCTGGAGTCCTAACATTAGCATTTTGATTTAAACTGACCCTTTACAGGTTCAGGTCAATATCGCCTCCATTCCCAAATCAATTCAGGAGATGCACGAAAAATGAACTGACTGCTGAATTCCCTTTAGGCTTCCACATAAACGTTCCAAAAAATGATCCACGTTCACCTCTTGAATTTAATTGACCTGCTTTCTAAATCAGCACACTTAGCACACATAAGCACTGACAGACTGCTATGTCACAAACAAACAGACCTAGTCCATTTATTAAGTCATATTAAATCATGTTCATATAAAATATATAATTTACTACGTTTAATTTAATGCCGCCAATGCACCAGCCGTATGTTAGGTTAAAAACGTGTTCACAACATTTAGGGTGTTTAAAATCTTCTCACACTCATTTCACTAAATTACAAAACTACAGTCTTGGAAGCACAAGTTGTTCATTCCTTGCAAGAGACTAGAGACTTCAAAAACAATCTTTCTCCTGTGATCTGAGCTCTTTAGAATGCATGTGTATTGCCAAAGCTGACCACTGGTACTTGTAAAAAGCAATCTGGCAACCCTCCTTTATTTCCCCATCTCGGCCCAGAATCCTCCTGCAGTATTAACAATCCTGGGAAAGGTCACATGACAAATAACTGACAAACAAATCAACACATTAGCGCACATTAGCTTGTTGCTTTGTTATCACTCGTCGGCAGAGATAAAACGTAATGTAGCTTCTCCCTAATGATTCTGCCTTTTTGTTGCCTTCTCCGCAGTCTAAATCAGAGGGAGGAAGGGAACAAGGAGAAAAAAACAGAATCTGGCAGTGGCTGTTTGTCTCAGTGTTTGACAGTGGGAGAGCAATAATACGCATTAATGATGGTGCAAAAGCAAGTCTATGCAGCCAGGAGCAGTCAGTCACATCAGCTCCCAGGAGGTGCCAGTGAGCCAGGACACACACACACACAGAGATATACGTACACACCTCCCCAAGGTGAGCATGGCCGCTGGCCCCTGTGGCACTCGTCCCTGTCTATCTTTGGAGTCAGTTGGGTTGTTCCACGAGACTCTGAGTGTTTATGAATGGCAAAGGCGTGCAGAGGGCAAAAAAAATTGAAAATGACAGTTCAGTAACAATCAAGGCGAATTTCAAACGGATTAGCTTGGGAGGTTCTGGGCACGAGTTTGATGGTATCTCAACATTCCAAGCAAAAGTCATCACACAGCCAGGAGAAATCAATCGCGTCTCCTCCAGGATGAGAAAAATAATATGACAAACAAGTGCAATGGCTGCCGTTTGCTCGACAGAAAAGCGTTTTGCTATATAATTAATTTGCTTTCCACACTTCCTCTTATATTTATTTGTGTTGCTCATCAGTTCTGGCTGGCATCTCCCTCTGTTGTATTTACTGTATACTGTATTTACGTATAAACAGCTATTAGTATGCTGGTTGTTTTTTGGCATCTCGAACCCCAATGTCAACCAAAACATACAGCATCAAATTGTTGCATCAAACAGTAATAGTAAAATAATTCGTTCTAAATCTTTAAATGCCGCGTAGAAAAAGTTAAAAGTCGTATATGAAATAAAAATAAAAAATACTAAATATACTATATATACATATAATACAATAGTACATATGTGTATATATTGTATATACTATACTATATACTATACTATATATGTAAGAATCTCTATTTACATATTTTTACAAACAATAGGAATTTGTTGTATATGTGTAAATAACACACACACATATATATATATATATATATAGTTTCCTTTAAGTCTTAAACCTGACAGCCTCTTTAAACGTGGATCGCAGTGAGAGCGGGCCCGGGTTCGAGCATGTTGGGTTATCCATGGACATGACCTGAGTGAGAGAGTCAGAGATGATGGCAGAATAAGTGAGAGAGAGGGCGCTCCAGGCCCAAGCTCCCTCATATGAAGCTTCATTACATGAAGGGCGATCCACAGAGAGCCCTGATTTACCATGGGACTGTATTTCTGCACTAAACTGGACCAGCCAGCCAGCGCTCCTGTCAACCTCCATATCCCTGTATCTCTTACTGTAGATGGATGTCGAGACAGGGAAATAAAGAAAAACAGAGAAGAGCCAACCGTCCTTAAAAGCAGAACCGTGCCTTTAGTTCATGTAAAATATTTAAAAACAGAAATTGCAGCGCAGCTGGTAGAGCATGAGGCTTGCAACTCCATAGTCATGGGTTTGAAGCCCAAAGAATGCTAAGACTTTCTAATTTTGCTGTAAAGCCAGGCACATGTCTACAATTTTAGTAGTCCTTTACGATTGTTGCTTGTCTCGATTGTACAAACATGATCTCCCAGCTAGAAGCCATGAAACACTGTGGGTTCTCAGTTATCATTAATGACGGACTGTACAACAGTCACGATTTGAAAAAAATGGACCCACGCAATAAAACCCGTCTGGAGTTTTACATTCTGTGATGGTGAGCCGCATTCACACGCGGAATTGAAACGGTGGCTAGCACACAAAAACAATCTGTAGCGTTTATTTTGATAAGCGCTCGTATTGGTTTTAATTTGGATTTGTTGCAGGAGAAACCACAGGACTGTGCCTCAAAACTTCAGACACTGCCAGAACATTATCAGATCAAAAATCTGATCGCAACGGTCATTAATCAACTGTTGGCGAGCATGTCATACTAGCAATCAAAGACTACAGATTTTGGGATCTTTTGGGATTCTCAAAATCGTCCAGTGTGCATTTGGCTTGAGTAACTTTGAATAAAATGCTTAAATGCTTAAATGTAAATAACTGCAGTTGTCATTAGCGCAAGAAATGGGGCAGTGACCTGCACTGGTGGAGCGTGCACACGCGCAGCCATGCATAACTGACATTTATTACATAAAACAACACTTAATTACACCATTTAAGCACAATCTGGATCAGGGATAACGAATAAAGACCCGCAAGAAAAAATTATTCGTCGCCATTTGCGTTTCTGAAGGGCCTGATGCTGTACTGAAGAGACATCACTGATAATGCGAGACTAGTGTGAGATCTGCTTCAACTGGGGAATTAAAAAATAAAACACACAGGTAGATGCCAAACCTTGAATGTGTATTGTTCGTTTTTAGTGTATAACAGGCAGTATATATCTAAAGACAGGTGTCTGGTATGAGTCTGGGCAGTCAGAGAAAAGGAAGGCATATATAATGCATTATTTTGGTGCGCGTCTTGGCTACAGAGAATTAGAAAATATCAGACTGTCTTTGTGATTTGATACTGGGATGAAAAATGTCAAAAGTGGAGATGACACATCAGCCCAGTGAGGAGAAGTGGCTCTCAGACGGGGGGGATGTCATTTGTCATGATTGCCATTTGACTGCACTCGCACCCGCAACCGCCCCTCCCCCATCGGCTTCTCTGCCTACAGATGAATGATACATTGATAGCCATTAATTCCAAATTATCCAAACTTGCTATGCTGCACCCAGCATGCGCACGGAAATCAAATTTATCAGCGCTGTACTCGTTCTTTCTCTATTTTTTCTCCCTCTCCTCGTCTTTGCAGCCCCAACCTCCTCTCGGTGGAAAATATTAGATTTGTGCTCTGCACAATACGCGCAGCCGGACCATCAAGCGCTAAGCTTGGTGACATTTCCGAATGTTCATCTTCCCTCATTTCAATCGTCCATTTGGAATGAATAAAACAGGCCGGGGGAATGGCAGCCCCCTGAGCTTTGCTGCGTCTATGGCTCATATCTCCTGCCTCCTCCTCTTCCTCACACCCCCCCAGCCCCCACAGCCACCCCCCGCAGACTACCCACCCCCACCCCGAGCCCAACCTTTAGGAAGCCGAGGGGCTTTGTTGGGAGGCAAGCTCAGCTGTGTCCCCCTCCATCCACAGCCCTCCGCATAATACTGGAGGTAATTAAGCCACAGCTTCAAGGTTGTGTGGACACAAGACAATTCAGCCTAATGAAGTATCGATCGGCTCCTGACGAAGTAAAACAAGCAGACATTCATTTAGAGGTACTGGTGAGAATAGACCACAATGCCGTGAATGACGTAAGGCTTCAATGGCACAGTTTTTAATCACATGGAAACAATGAGGTCTAGACTGTATAATGTATCTTATCCGCCTGCTTTGTCATAACAATTACAACAGAGTTATATGGCGCACGAAAAAGATTTCGGGGCTTAAGGAGAGAGCAGCATTATAAAAGAAAATAACTTAATAAATTAAAAAAATAATAATTTAGCCAAAATGGAATGAATTCCATTTCTCTTCTCAAGCATATAATGACATACTGCAGATTTACATTGGGAACTGCAGATTGTATCATACGGTGGTATATTAACCAAATCCACAATTAAAAAAATATGAAATGCTCATGAGCAATTTAAATGTCGTTATCTGTCACGCAGCGTTGTGCAGAATGACGTTATTGCTCCAACGAGCCCTGATCGAGGTTTGGTTACCTCCGAAACCAGCCTCAGAGCGCTGATCTAATCTATTCTGAGGAAACCTCCGTAACAGTTAGCCAAAAATCCCCAAGTGACAAACATCAACAAATTTGACTGATTAAATTTGTTTGATTGGCAGATGTTATGATTCATAACATTTGGCCTACTTCCACCATTGGGAGCTGCAGACCAAGGGGCCAACTAAACACCAGCATAAACTAATCAGCCAATCACAGAGAACCTTAGACTACATTCCTAAAGCAGCTGCAGAAAACCATGGGTTCATGGATTTTGACCGAAATGGGAATAAACTCAGATCCATTAACTCAGAGCTCAGCACACGATCCTGTTCGGTTTTCCATGGATTCAACCAATGTCTCATATTCGCTCATATTTCAATGGAATTTTTTTGCATCTGTTTGAAATGTCAAAGGTCCAATGCACCTTCACTACATCACTTAGCGACAAAACGCTGATAAGATTCCGAAATAATTTGCCACAACGAATCATTTCATCCAAAACACTGCTCTGTATTGTACATGCATTCAAACTGTGCACTCCAAACACCCACGTTTGCAGCCTATCAACACGATCAAATTCAAACATCCGGACAAGGGCAGGATTTTTTCCTTAAGTAATTGTCAGTCTTTTAATGGAATCCACAAATGTCAGTTGCCAATATGTTTTACCGCTAAATGCATTAAGAAAGGTGGGCTATCGCGCGCAACCCGTTGCATTGTTAAACAGCCTCAATTATGCCAAATAGCCAGGTTTAGACAGCTATTTGCATCGTGTAATATCTGCAATCAATGCATACATGAAAGTCAATTTGACTCTGCCTTGGGGGGGCAAAATATACAGTAGGTCAAAACCACTACAGCTTCCAATAAAAGAACAGTGAGTTTCATTTGCCAGCATCACGGTTCAAAAATTCTGACATGCTTTATGCTAACGGCCGCAGAAACGAGCTAACAAATCGTGTGAAAAACACTTTTTAAAAGGCACAGGGAAGGTGTCTGTTATTGTTAGGCTTTAAATTCGTTCTATGGCCAAAAGGATCAGGTCAATGCGTTACTGTATTATTTTCAGAAAATGACAGTCAAGTGGCACAATACTGCATGTTAACATTAGCGCAAGGCCTTTAAGACATTCATACAAAACAGCACAAAGCAAGTGTTATATTCAAAAGTCAAAGTAGCAGTTTGAGTTGTAGAAGCGAGAGAGGTCAGGTCAGGTGACACAATGAACAGAACTGAACATGTTACTGTAATCACTCTCTCTCTTCTGTAATTCCAGGTGTTCACTGCTCATGGTATAGAGAGCAAAGATTATATAATGTATAACTACACCCTACATTATGTACATTATGATCCCCTAAAGGCAAAAGCTCACTGCGGAAAGATTGTGTACGTGCATTTACATAGAAATGAATTCAAAGTCCATGAACAAAACACACCTGCAGGCTACAAAGAATTCAGAAATTTAATAAGAAGATAAAGCTAATCGGTTTAATACAATAAATCACACAAAATCCACGATGCAGACCCTCCAAAACAGATATCGTACCGGAGGCGTTTGATTTCACTTCACCTAAAAAGAAACTTTTCTTCTGACACTTTCTGACAAGCGTATAGCAATCATAAGTCACATAAATTATAAATCAGAGATTGTTTTGACACACGCGGATAAAAAAATAGAAACGGCTGTCCAGTTTATGAAAGGAGTCAACATAAATAAAAAATGTTCTCATGGGCAATCATAAATATGGAGAAGCGAGGTGCGAAAATGAATATCTAGTCACCGCAATAAAAAAACGAAAAATGGAGAAAACAGGGCACACTGTGCAGGGCAGCGCTCAGCTCATCGGACTTGGAGATGTTTGGATCTTCACTTACCTGTCAAAGACGGACAAGAGTCGGGCCAGATCCCCAGAGAATCCTGCTGGTGGTGAAAACACACGGGTCGACCGCAGGACCCATACCGTCTGCCCTGAAATACACATACATCAGATGATGTTTGCGTCAGACATCGATGCTTAAAACTTTTGTCACAGTGTCAAATGCGCAATGGTCGGCGTTTAATACGCTTTACATTGGGGCCCTTGTTCGTGTAAGGCTCTGAATCTTATGGCGGTTTACATACAGTGTAAATCAGGGGTGTCGAACTCAGCTCCTGGAGGGCCAGTGTCCTACAGAGTTTAGCTTCAACCCTAATTAAACACACCTGATCCAGCTAATCAAGGTCTTCAGGATCAACTTCCAGGCTGGCGTGTTGGAGCTCCCTCCAGAGGGCTGAGTTTCACACCCCTGGTGTAAATGATAATATATTTGGTGACTATGTTTGAAAAGTTGTAATACCAAAGTTGTAAGCAAAAAATAACAGATCCAAAATAAATAATGAAGCCAATAATTTTAATGCAGTCTTTAAGTCTTTTTTTCTGACAGACTTATAACCATAAATCATATAAATGATATTTCTGAGATTGTTTTGACATACACTGATCAAAAATAGACTTACGACGAGTTACATACAGAGTGTTAATGACAATAAATCTGGTGAAAAGTTTTACTTTCATACAGGCAGATCCTTTAATACTTTGTGGTACCTGTAATATTATCATTATAAATTATATATACAACTAATACTGTAATATAAACTGTTAACTATGTTTCTTGTACCTTTGGCCTACACACACACACACATCACACGAACAGCTAAAAGTCTCTTTTTTCACTAAACTGTAACGTCAGTTTATGTCCTATGAGAAAGTAGGAACTCAATCTAATACTCATCACTATCCAATCTGCTGTATATGAATAGTGCGTGATTAATGCTTCAGTCATTCAGTTTAATCATGTACTTTGTTCATATAAAACAACGCTTAAGCTCTATTTGCGAGATATTTGACCTTGTGAAAGAGTTGAGACTTGGATTTAAAATGCATCTAAAGATTAAAACTGCTGGGTGACTATTACGGCGGATTATAGACGAAGGAAAATTATTTTTCATTTTGATGCCAAACTGATTTGGAAGTACCAAAAATAAGGAGCAGGTGGTACGTTACATATTCGATAGCAAACAAGGTTACGCAGAAGACGCGCGAGAGCTACGTTTCCGTTTTGCGCCCCTCCCTTCCGGGCGAGCGCTAAAATTAAAGTAATACCTTGTACGAGCAACAAGATCTGTTGTGAATATGTGCGTTAGCGCTGCAGGCTACGTTAGCAATACAGCGTGACTTTGATCTTCACTCATTGAAATGAAAAACTCTTTTATGGCTATCAAACGCGTCTTGCTTTTTTTTATTGCAGTGAATCTTATTTACCGAAACAAGAATGTGCTCGAGTGTGAACAGAAATGACTTTCGCTCGGTCAAAAATGCATATTTTCACCATAGAACTGCTTTGCAATGCAAGCAAGAACAAATAACCTGCATTTTAACATTCAGGCAATCTGTAGTATATCGGGTGCTTTTAAAAACACAGGTGCAGGAGGTACCAAACTACCTGCCACTGTTAATCTCTTGTACATATTTCTGTAATTTCATTTTACCAGACAGAAGACTCAAACAAGACACACAAATGCACTACAATGGCTCTTACCATTCCTGTTATCCGATTAGTCTTGCCTGTACAATACATTTTAAGTTTACATTTATGCATTTGGCAGGCGCTTTAATCCAAAGCGATTTACAGTGCCATTAGGCTATACGCTTCTTGATATGCATGTTTTTTTGGAAATCGAACCAACAACCTTTGTGCTGCTAACGAAGGCTCTACCTGTTAAGCTACAGGAACGCCCCAAGAGTTTCAAAGGTCAAAGGTCAAAATGTCATATTTTTGTATTGTGATGATGGTTAGATGAGCTGTAAACATGACTGATGTAAAACAAAGCTCTGGGATGTTTTTGAAATGGAGGTCCTGAGATCTTTTACGCCATTAAATCTGAACTTCTAATCCTTGATGAGAGAAAATGTTGGTCCATATTTTACCCACCCAAAAAAACAAACAAACATCTGATTTATTCTGAATTGTTGTTTAAACGCTCCTCTTTATTACAGGAACATCTTGTTCTGTAAGTAAATGTCGGGCAAAACCGAACAGGAGTCACAAACATGCTACTGTATACAGTAAGCAACTTCAAACTACTTAATTGGTATCTGATTGGAAAAGCTTTTAAAGCCATTAATGCCGTGAGGTTAAAGACATCAGATGTTGTGGGTGCATTTTAATGTGTGTGCTTTTAAAAGGGGATGGGCAGATGAGAGCTGTAATCCCCTGGCCTCAGAGCCCGCCTTTGACTCCATGCATCAACAACAAATGTTGACCTTGCTGTTCAAAACTCAAGACCTTAAAGGTATATGCAAACACAGCAACACAGACACCTCAAAAGAGAGCCCCCTTTTGATGTTGGGGGGGCCCCGTTTTCAAAGCAAACGAGAGATACCCACAGGCTTAAATTCCATCAAACAGTTTTTATATATGTGGCTTGTAGGTGTTTATAATTACAAACAAACATCATGATTAAAACATCACGGGAGGAACAGAGGCAAGAGATGACCGGGCGTGTTTAAATTTTCTCCTGACGTCGGCTCGGACGCACAAATAAACATTCGCGCCAAACATAAACGACAGACCAAACCGTCAAAAC
Organism: Botia kubotai; assembly: GCA_036877585.1. Taxonomy (NCBI): domain Eukaryota; kingdom Metazoa; phylum Chordata; class Actinopteri; order Cypriniformes; family Botiidae; genus Botia; species Botia kubotai. Next base: position 12,330 of record JAZGTI010004888.1, read on the forward strand.
ACGCTTTTGAAATAAGCGAATCTGCAAAGATCGAAGGAGGGACGTTGTAATTGGTTTCCTGCTCATTCGGCCCGGGCGCCGCGTGTGACACATCACGGGGTAATAACGTCACTCAATTTATAACACAGTGTCGTTTCAAAGCGCCGACAGTCAAGTCATTCGGGTAACTTGGGAACGGTCCCATCAACGCTGTGAGATTTCGGCTGGGTGTCGCGCTCTGTGGAAGCTACACGAGCAGTCAAACGGTCAAGGGCTGTCGTGTGGAGATTAATGAGGAAGCCCAAGGCATTCTGGGAGGTCAGTGCAGCGGGGGCTGAAGGTGGGGGGGGGCTACAGAACAGAGCCCTTCTAGGACCAAAAACATACATATATAAACACACATGCTAGCTAACAATTCTAGATTGTATGACCTAACTGTTCTACATCAACATTTTTAAGAACTTTTAAAGAATGTAAGCCAATGTTCTGAGTACATTCCCAGTTAGTCAGGATGGGACATCTGATTAGACTGGAATATGCTCAGTCTGACATTAATTATGAGTAATTATGAGACATTATGTAGCAAGAATTGTTTCATAATGTGTTTGTGGGCTCTGTGACAGCGCAGTAATGAACGCCCAATGTAATCCCGGCTGCTTTCAAATGACCTGTGACAAATAAAGACTGATGTTACGACATGCCACTCTGGGTGCTTTGTGGAGACAGGGTTGCCTCTCTGATGTAATTAACAATCTGAAAAAGCTTTTTATTAACAGTTAAATATTTAAATAGGCAATTAACAGTAATTAACATAAACATCGCCTGTCACACTTAATGTGCCGTCATAAATTGCAGTAACTGTGCCATGAAGAAACACTTGCTAAGAGGAATCCTGCTACATAAGCTTGGTTTATGTTTGTTTGTTTATTTGTTTTTGCCTAATTTGTCTTGTTGCTTGTTTAATTGCTTTTTTGTGTGATCTATCTATATCATGTTAAGAATATAACTTATCACTCCCAACAATTAATGACTCAATACTTGCTAAAAAGAACTCTGCAAGATAAAATCAGATCAGTTTGTTTATTTGTTTGTTTGTTTGTTTGCTTGCTTTGCTTCATTTACCAATTTTATGTTTTGTTTGTTTGTTTGTTCCTTTTACTAGTCTGATTTACTATGTACTAGTGTGTTTGCATAAAGCACAGCTCCATGTGGTAGGGTTACCGAGAACGTAAACAAAACCGACAGCCAAAAATCTTTCGTCTCTTTTCGTCTGCTGTCACGTCCAATGTGGGCGTCACGGAGCGAGACTTTCACTCGTCTCTTTAGTGCTGATCTCTCTTGATCCCTATGTGTGGTCTAAATGAAAACTCAAACAGATCTATTCTCTCAAGTTCCCTCACAGATGCGAGGATCAATACGGGGACATGTGGGTATCGATCAGTGTAAATGGTAGCAACGCTCACAAATTTGCCAAAACAAGACCTTTTTTTCTGAGGTCCGAGGGCACCGCCACGTGTGTTGTAATGTTTTTACAACGTCTATGGATTTTATTGAGGTAGATTACATAGAATTATGTTGTTCAACTTACAAGCGGGACTCTCTGAATGGCAGAGCGTTTGCTGAGCTAACCGATGCAGCGCTGGAGGGCGACTGCTCAATGTTAAATGACAACGTTAAAGCTGAATTATGCAATGAAGGTGCCATAGAAACAGATTTGTTGAACTGATATTCTACAGTGTCCCCGTAACATACACGGAAATTCTTGGTCGCATTTAAAAATGCCTCAATGTCGATGCATTACAGAAGATATCAAACCAAGTAGCATCTACAAATTATGTTAAAATGCCACAAATTATACTTAGAATTGATTGTAATTTGTATTTTTTTATCATTTCAAACCAGCTGGCCTTAATCTTTAGCAGACACTGTACATAAGTCAGCGGTCCTGCTGTTCCTGTAAACACACAGGCAGACTCTACTACTGTATTAATAAACACACACTTCTATATGAGCCCCTCATACCAATGAGACTCTTGAGATTAGATGAAAATTGCTCTTGTCTCACAAAAGTCCATCCTGTTTTCTAGAGGGACCAAACAAGAGGCCAGACTGTGTTTCGGGGGGTGTTGAGTTGATTGAGGGGCAGAGCTAACGCGCTCTATAACCAAGGCATGCTGCAGCATTTAATTGTTCCTAAAAGCAGTTAAAATCTAATTAGCATAGACATAATTGCTGCGTCTTGTGGCGTGGGACAATTGACATGTAGGTAAAATGTTAATTGTTTTAATTGCCATAGAAGCATTACTAAATGCAACGTTATGCAAATGATTAGCAAAAGCAACAAAAGTCAACAGTTAAATGACAGTGTCTAGTGATTTTATGGTCTGTGTTAATTGGACACATTGTTTACAATGCTTGGCGGTGAATCAGTAGCTAATATCAAACGGGCTGACAGATTTACATGCCATTTCTAATGTAAGCATTTTAATAATTATTATATGAGATAGGCATTAATCCATCACAGTCTATCTAAACTTTTCTTGAGGTGGATTCATTAATACTAGATATTCATTTTGCGACATAAAACAACAGATTATACTAAAAAACACAAGTCAAGTCAAGTCAACTTTATTTATATAGCGCTTTTTACAAAATGTCATTGTTACAAAGCAGCTTTACATGTATGATATATTTAGGTACACAGCAACACTGAATATAAAATCTACACAGGCAAAATTTAATTACCACCATTTCTGAGAACTAATTAGTGCTTTAAAAACTGGTCTCAGCTGTTAATTATTGATATTGTTTCACACCACCAGATGAACAAAAATAAACCTAAATTGCATTTATAAGATGATGTTTATATTAATAGAACGTTTTTATTGAGTAAGACCATCGAGGTGTAAGCACGAGGCCTCAACGCATCCACGCTTTGCATTTTATGCGAGACAAAACAATTGATTTTTGCAAATCATTTAAGTACATCAGCAGTCCTTTACCTGCTTTTCCCAAAAGACCCCCAGTGTGGAGTGGAACCCAGGACCGTCTTTAGCAATAATGCAAAATCAATGAGCAGAAACAAAGCGATCATCTCCTTAAACGCAAACTGCCATTTCACCGATTTCTAATTAAATTAACAGCAATTCCAAACAAAGGGGCCTCAAACACAGTGAGGATAATACAACACTCTGGGCTTTTAAGACAGAATATTCTGGGCGACTTAAATATTAAGAGTAACAATCTGTACAATTTCGCTTTCTCAACGCTAAATGAAAAGACATCGATCGGTAAACATTCTCCCTTTGATCATTCTAAACGCTCAAGGGGGGCGCGGCGTGTTGAAATAGATATTTGTATGGTAATTCTTCAATTTATCTTAGAGATGCGGCGGGGAGAAGGAGAAGCCCTCGTCTATTTGCAGTTCCATTAATCTTTTGAAGTCTTAAACGCGTAATCCAATGAAAGACAAAGCTGAATCCAGAGTCAGTCGCTCCGGATTAAATATTTATACTGGATGCATTTTTCTGCTCTCGTACACCAGCAACTTCTAAGCTTGTTGCTCCTCGCTACGAAGTGAGCGACGTCGCTCGCGTGCTCGCTGGCCCGTAACAGGCAGGACGGCGCAATCAGAACAGCACCAGAATCGGCTAACAATTACTGGCATTTTTCCTTCGTTTTCTACATGGGAGGAGTGTGGAAATCAAGGCATTCGGGCAGGAACACTTGCTCCAGGTGCCGGGTACAGGAAAGTAACCGCGCTGTTAAATGATTATGTACTCATTCTAGTTCTGTCACTTTGTGTTTACGCAGCTGTCAAAGACATGCCAATCAAGATCCTTATAAGACCTAATTCACGCAGGCCAGAGTAGTGCTTTTGGGGAATTTTCCGCCCCTCACCGATGAGTCTTCCAAACCACGTCTGTTTAGATATTCACATAGTGCTTAAAACTCGGTGTCGCTCCGTAGCCGTTTTCGCACAAACAAAACCAAGTTTGAATCTAAAAATGTTACATTTACTTATTAATAATAATTACACATATTTACAAACCTAAACAACAGAGTTTTCGCGCGAACAATTCATAATCCCCACTTGTCCCACACGACAACTGACCAAAAAAAGAATCTTCCATCTTAATTTGGAATCTGGCTTTTGTTTTCCGCACGCCGGTCTCTGCACTAGGCCCGCCATAAGGGACTTAAAAGATTCCCTGAATCTTGCTCTTTTCAACAGTAAATCCCGGTATTATACTCCTCCAGGCTTTGACTGTTTTACAGCAGCATTTAAATAAGAGAGCATAGGGGAAAATATGTCAAGGGTCTGTAACAGATGTCCAGTGGTCTTTCCATTTTCCCTTTGGCTAATTTAACACTATATTGAGCCTTCATGGAGGGATTGATGGTTCTGAAGATGCCCAGACACCACCACCCCCCAATCCCCACCCCCCTCCAGACCTCCACCCTCACGCGAGCGAGTCTCAGGAGAGTGCAGCTACAACTTCCAACACTTTATTATTGGACAATTTGGAGTCTTCTTTCAGTTGGGTGACATGGCTTAGGAGATGTCACAGACTGCCCAATCAATACTGGAAGCTAAGCTGGCTGAAGTGTCTAGTGGCAGCAGCTGTGGCCACAGGCCCTGCTGACCTGTTTACGGGATGGTAATTGCTTCAGAAGTGGCCAGCTTTTGGCTCTCACTGACCACAGTGCATTAATGAAGGGAAAATAAAAGAAACACGCAGGGTGTGACCGATCAATCCATACACGAATCCATTCGACCAGTGAATTTTAAACAAAAGGGTCACTAATTATTAAAGAGGGACAATGAAAACTGAGCAAAAATTCATATTTATTTACATACACATTTATGCATTTGGCAGATGCTTTTTCCCAAAGCAACTTACAGTTCAAGTTACACATTTTACGTTACCTGGGAATCGAACCCACAACTTTTATGCTGCTAACGCAACCAATGGAGCTACAGGGATAAAGGTGCGATTATAAAACCGTACAATCTGTCCTTGCGACCGCTCACTGTGTACGTGATGGACGCCGCAGACGAGCTCTCATGACAACAGTTGTTTCGGTGGCCAGTCAATGGCAATTTTTTGCCCAAAGATTATAATTATTATTTGTAAGCGTAACAAGCGCTTCGCTGTAACGATTGCAGTTGCCTGAGATTCGAAAGCCAAAGAAAACGCCCACCCACAGAATTTCTCTGTAAATTGACGAGCACTAACTTCTGACATGTCTTGGCTTATTTTCCCCGAATGAGGAGCAGGAAAGACAGAAGCTGTGCGTTACACCGCGGTTGCCTGTGGCTCAATCTACTTGACTTGTGGTGCAACAAAGCGCTCAGCGTGTAGACAATTCAAAGCCCAGTGGCTGGCAAATGTATTGATCCTATGGATCTCCCCCAAAAGTAGTGATAATGATATATCATGGCCAAATTTGGGTGAACAAACTGTTCAAACTGTAGGGGTGTGAAACCAGTTTAAGGACATAAAGACCGTGACTTCCATTTGTGATGCTTGAAACAACAAAGGACGCTGAGACAAAAATCTATGGAGACCTTTAAAGGCCTTTACAAAGGGCTTCATTTATCTACAGTTGGTTGTTAAATTTCTTAACAGAAAACTTCAAAACTTGCGAAATTCAAAACTTTTAGAGCAGAGACCGAAAACATACTTGTACAGAACAATAAACAAAACAGTTCTAGTGTATTATAGTATTATATGTTTGTTTAAAGTCGAAATAAAATTGCATAGAAAAACACAAAAGATACACACACACACTAAAGCAGACTAATTTTTCTAGTAAAAGCATCTCTTGGCAACCTTGTTTTTTTTGCTACTGTTGTACTGTACATAACGTCAGTACAGTGGTTTGATGTTATGTATGTAAATGAAGTGGATATGTATCTCACAGGGCAAAAGATCACTTCATTTTAACAGTAATTTGCTCCATTTTCATACTTTCTGTGCTGACAGTTTAGAAGAATAACTTTTAACTTTATTGCTTATGGAAAGTATCAGTTTTCTAAAAATCTAAAAATAGTTACGCAGCGGTTTTCCTGCATGCTGTGCATGGATTAAAGTTATAGGAGGACAGAATGAAAATAAAGAAAGGAAACATATGTGTTTTCCATTATATCCCGGGAATTCTGGTCATAATCCCGCATGTTAAATATCAAACACTCTCATTTTTGAACCTCAATTGATGCATCTGTGCTGTAAGCTTCTTATTCTGCGAAAGAATTGGATTTCTGCGAAAACATCACATATACAGGTTTGTATTAAAATCTATAATTTATATTCCATTTGCTCCTGATTAAAATGTAACATGATTATGATAACCCACCTCAATCTTTTTGACTTCATGGAAAAACGATCGTTTTAATCTCTGCAACATTTTAATTACTGGGTCAGTTCTGACTTTCAGGAAGAAATAATCTCACAATGCAAATTATTGACGCAACTTAAAAAGATAAAGATATAAGCGTTCTGTTTTTTTTCCATCTGCTCTAAATGTCTCAGCTAACAACAGAGTGGCTCACTGGAACCCACAGAAAAACACATGCACTTTCCAGTCGACCTAAAAACCAAAAAGGTTTTTTATATAAAATAAATATTTTAAACAGTTAAAAAATGTCCGAAGGGGAAATTCTGTGCTTATCATGGACTGCTTTTACAGCCTGTTAAAAGAAATAATATTTTCATTAAGAAAAACCTCACATATGAGAGTTCAATTTAGGATTGTGTTCCAACTTTAGCGAAAACCAACAGGAAATATATTCAACAACCATTGAAGGATCAGCAACTCACAGACGGTGATGCTCGGATGCAAGACGTTGCTGAATGAAACGTCAATCGAAATTTTGAAATCAAAAGCCTGTTTTATATCAAAATGGTCTGAACGGTGGAAAATAGAAGCCATGAAAATCCGTTAGATTTTACTTGAGTTTATTAGTTAGCAAGTAAAATAAATTATAATGAGTATATTCTACATACCCTACCTATTTTGTAACGGTAATGACCGCGACATAAAAAATAAGTCAAATGTACTCCAAAATACAGGCTAACACTCATGTGAATCAGCCTTTGCTTTGGAAAATGGTCTGCATTTGTGACAGCGTGCTCATCTCCGTACTGTACACCTTGCTTGATCGCTGTTGTAATTCTGCACATTTTTTCTCCCTTTATCTAAATTCTGAAAGGAAACTCACAGTCTTTTGTAGTTACGTTTTAAATTCAAGCGCTCGCCAACATGCTGCGTGTTCATTTTGGAACCGCGATGGCCAAATCAAGATAACAACATGTCTCTCCAGACAAAATGACCACAGCATGATGCTGCCAGCTAAAATTAATTCCACAGTCGACTCGAGGGGGGATGCAGAGCCGGCGTCTGCCTCACCTACTGTACTACTTCTGAATATTTAGGGGGGCTCATTTTTTACATGCTGTTCTCAATTCAGTCTCCTAGCATCTATTAAGGAAAAGTACATCAAACAAAACATTTCCTTTAGATCTCTCACGGTGCTATTAGGAAAATTGGGGCGGGAAGGTAAGTCTGTTGGAACGGTGCAGTGTCACCATCCTTGTGCTACAGAGGAAATTTTGGAGGGTCCGAATAAAACAGCTTCTCACTAGATGTCACCTGACATCTGCCATTTCAAAGTGCACGTTTCAGATTGTTTGTGTCCATTTTAATTACTACTACTACAAAAGAGTTACAAATAAAACAAATGCCACATTCTGGCCAACCTGTGACTCAACTGCTTATCATAAAAAACAACTAATAATGTAAATAGCAGAAGATCCAAATCTTCACGTTAAAATAGACCGACGGAGTTCTGTGACAGTAAGTCAGCCCCTGGCTCTGTCAGTTATAAAGAAATATGGCGGTTTCTGGGCCACGCCAAAAATTCTGACATTTCCATTAAATGGAGGTGCAAATGCTGGGAAAATCTGTGCTTTCACAGACTGATCAGTATCAACCATCAGACACACAGAAGACAGTCCATACATAAATCTAACACTAGATTAACAGCGGGAAGACCAGTTTAAATAAATGTATTAAAATTATTTTATTCGGACCTCAGCAGAATTTCTCCCATAGCACATGATTTTGCGCTGAATGAATAGCCAAAAATACATTTCTTTATTTTTTTAATTGCCTCATTTAATTATTAGCATGTTTAAAGATCTATGGAAACAGTTACACCATATGTTGCGAAGACACGACTCTCGGTTATGTCACAGCCACTTGACGTCTCTATTCAGAGAGCTGCGTTATAAATAATTACACACAATTAGCACTTAATTAATGAGGCTGAAACAAAGAGACGACTCCCCCTTCTGCAGCTTGCTGCTGTTGGCAATACGCCATCTGTTTCCAAATCCACAGGCCTGGACGAGCCCTGCCAGCACCATTGTGTAATAATATGTCATGTTGAAACCATAATCGCCCCCTTGGGCTGACATAATTATGACTCTGTGTTAATCACCTAACAATTAGCAGCCATCAGTTCCAAGGGGCAATCAATGAATTAGCAGAAGATTCTTCCACATGTTCAGCCCCGTTCTGCTCCTTTAAAACCAACCAGACTGACACCTTCTGTGTCATTTACACTTGTACCAATTAAGATTACAAATACCCCTTGGTGACTTGACGCACATTTCACACAGCTGTGACGTCGATTTTTTTGTCCTTCCTATTTCATTTGTGCACTTTTTTTGGTCCACCGTGTTACTGACAGTTTTCTTGTGCAGAATTCTTCTGACTACATTTCTTAATATTTGACTCTCCTCCATCATCGTGTGCCTCATATTAAAGCCATTTATTACGAACAATATTGTACAATTTGATTTGTGCTAAACAAAACTATTGAAGCAGGTGCAGCTTTTAGACTGATCTCCATCCCTTTTGTTACATTCGTTTTGATCAACAATATTAAAAACAATCCAAACATGAATGCACATCATCCATCACGCCGCAGATACGTCTTCTTATGCGGCGCGCGTTGAACAATGTAGCTAACGTAGCCGATTGACGCGTTAACGTCACTAGCGGTTGTTAATCGCCAATAAGAAGCTACATTGTTCGCTCTATTGTTAATTTTTCCGACTGTGTGTGGTTTTGTTCCAAAAAAACCTTCGGTGTGTTAGACTTTAGAAGCAGGAGTAAAACTCTGAACCTCTAATTATTTCACATTAGGAGTCTTAATTCAATAGCAACCCTGAGCGTCCCACCAACGCTCTTGCCTTTTATTACTCTTTATATATGCGCGCAGATGTTATTGCTGCGCAGATGGCCACCTTCCCTTATTACTGCGCCTATATGTCTGTGGCCACATGCGTGAATTGATGTGCGAGGTGGAAATATTATACTTCAGTAATATATGCCGGCTGACATATTGTAATGCGCATGTGGGGGTAAACATGCACCGGCCTCCATATTCATGGGTAACCTGTTTCTCCCCCTATTCGAGCTGAATAATCAGACGAAAGGGTTTGGGAGTCAGGTGGTGGCCCTTAAAGGGGTAAGGGGCTAATTTAAATGTCACCCAAAAGTACCTATGGCAATCACTGAAAGGTTAAATAGGTTTTCTGTCTTGTTCTTAATTTGCTGAAATTGCTAAATCAATAGCTGCAGTTGTAGTCACAGCTTCTTGTTTTACTGCTTTAAGATAAAGTCTACATGGAAGGCAATCCTCACTTCCAATTTGCAATGTTCGGCATCAGGGTGTGTCTTATCAGTGCTTTTAAAAAGCAACTGTGCTAACCATCGTGTCTCATCTCCTCAGCTGCTCCGTGACACGGGCGCTTACCCGAAAACACAACACATCCAGCGGCGTCATCAAATAATCAATGAGAAAACTAAAAAGCACACATATTTATTAAAATACGCCGCCAATAAGTGAATAGAAAATTATGCGATGCACAAATCGTATTTTTTCCAAGGATTTCAAAAGGGATCATGACATCAAGTAAAGTACATTATATACAGTTGCTCGTTGGAATCAGAAGCTATGAGGGAACCAAATATAAAGGGCACAGCCTTAACTCAGCTTAGTACAGTTTACTGGATGTGTGTGTGTTGATGCTCTCGTCGCTTGTACGTCGCTTTGGATAAAAGCGTCAGCTAAGTGACAACATGTAAATGTCTTTGTCTGCGTTTAAAACACAAATTTCACCCTCAGAATACAGCTGCTTTTGCTTCAAGACCACCAGAAAAGGTTCTGCACATGAAACAGCACTGAACGCTTGATTTACATTGAGCGATGCTTAAAGAGGACAAGGCAGCATTCATTTGTTCAGTTCTAAAGCCTTCTCGCCATGTCAGGCATTTAGTGTAAGTGTAGCAGCATTATGCAAATTAAACTTTGTAAAGTGTGTGTTTATTGAGCTTGTTTTTAAGACCCTTTCAGATCTTTTGTCTCAGTGTGGGTACCCTTAATCCATTTTAAGCCTCTTTTTAATCTCTCTTTCATTTGTGGAGATAGCTACAGAATGCCACCCTCATGGCTTTCTGATTGTGGGTCCACTGTATAAAAAATGCCCGCGTGGCTTTATATTAATAACATCAGAATGCAATCAGAAAGCACCGAGGACAACAAAACCGTTTGCAAAATTAATTTTACATTCCAGAACAGATTAAAGAAAATTTTATCTGGACATTAAAACATCCCAAAGTTTAGGATCAGAGCTTTTAGAGAGAGAAAGAAATACACAGAAATTAAAAATGGATTCGATCAGGAGAAAAATAATAAAAATCATCATCATGGTAGGAGTAATAATAAAAATAAAAAAAATGTAGCTAAAAAATTAAAACGAACATTATAATGCTACAAGCTTTAATTATAGCGAGTCTTTCGTCAGAAAGAATCCTGTTACCCAAAAATAAACTACGAGGGACGAACAGAGTCATTTACATTTGATTTCCGTATTTCATAAAGAACATTTCTAAACCTAAATTCGCAAATGCCCTTTTTTCATGCAAATAGCTCAAACAGTAACATACAATAACTTAATGATCTACAAAAATTACAGTTGAAAACCATTGTTTACAATTTGCTTAAAAAACACGACTGAAGAAGTCCATTCCTTGCCTCGCGCTTACGATGTGAATGCTCGGGGAAACACTGCCATCTACCGGTCGGATAAACATGTCATATTAAAGGTTACGTATTCAAAATGCATAAACAACATGCAAATAGCTCGTGTTAAGTAACAGACCTCCTCAGGGTGTGTGCAACACATGCACAATTCAGCCCTTAAACAGCTCAGCACAGGTCTGAAACCTGTCGTTGGTTGCACCGTGCCATGTATTCCTGTATGTTTTTTAAAGCGCAAATACACGAGACACAAATGGCCACTATATGCACTGCTTTCTTAGCCAAGTCATGCAAGGAGTATGCAGAAGTATGCATTCAAATTTAGGAGTGATGAAAACTGACACAGATTAGTCGTCACATTAAGGCAAGCCTTACATATTGATTTTCAAAGTTAGTTTCAAAAGCCACAATATTGGCGGAAGTCCAAACAAATGTACATCACACGTCACATCCTATGGAATCAGTCTTTAAATGAAGACTGTAAAAATAAAGGATTACTGCAAAAATCAATATTTAACCCAAAGACAAACCCAGATGGTGTGATTATACTTAAGCACTGTAGTTAAGTGTTCTGGATTTCCATATTCACACACTCGTTCCGAGGCAAAGGTACAAGAAGAGGAGTGACAGTATGGAAGCAGCAGCCAAAATGTCTGCCGCACCTTTTATTGAGGCATACGAAGGGGCTGAAGGAAACCCACACCCTGTTTTCATTAGCCCCATGTCAACCACAGAGAGAGAGAGAGAGAGAGAGAGATTTTTTTTGTTACCTATATGCTTCACATTACAACATGCAGCTGGAAAACCAAACCCAAAATAACCTTTTTATGTTTTATTTAATATGAAAAGAGAAAAGGGTTTCATGTAAAAGGCTTTTAAAGTCTACAAAAATGCAATTTACCTCTAATTCAAATAAATAAAAATGAGTGGTATTTATAATGGATGCGTTTTAAAAGTAGATGTGGTCATTTTAGGTTTCCGTTTACCTAATTCAATCAATTACCTTTAAACAAAGTAGTTAATAATTAAATACGTTCATTTAAAACCATAACTAAGGTGATATAATCGAATGCATTTCATCGTAACAAGTTAGAGCGAAATATCTACTTCATAATGAACATATAGTTGTGTGCTCGTTTTCCATCTGCTTTCAATTAGTATATTTGCAAGATATCTCAGAATATGACTACAATATATATTTTTATATACGTTTGTAAAAACAAGGCCAGATGTTTTTGTGAAAAGGACTATAACTGAAAAACAAAATTAAACGTTTAAGACTTACACTAACCTATTTAAAAACCGCTTGACTTTATTATAGTTTAAACAAAGTAAACATAATCATTAAATATATGTTGCTTTCTTGTAAATACAGATTTTCCGCACAGTACCGCTACAGCATAAAATAAATACTGTACGAAAAAAGCATTTTCAAACAATAAAAATGCGAAATAAACGTCACAAATTTCAAACAACTACAATCCTAGCATGCACTCATCAGTATGCAAACATAAACAGAGCAGAGATGAACAGAATCAGAACACAGAAAATGTGCGTGTCGATCGACCACTACGAGTATGAGACTGACACTGTTTGTTAAAGCCCGGTGCGAGCAAGCCTGGCTCATTACCATGTAGCATGCACACTGAGAAGTGAACAGGCATCCCTCAGCCGCACATTTGGGCTTATACACATCACTGCCCCGAACGCGCATCGGCAAAAGCAAATGACGCCTCCGCCTGCAAATTACACTCCTTAATGATCGTTTGACTGCGCGTGCGAATGCGCATCCCTCTGCACGCGCATTTGCATGCGCGTTCCTGTCTGGCCAATGGTAGATGAAGCGACCCTGTCTCACGCGTGATTAAAGATGATGGATCTTCCTGGTTGATTTACAGAAAAAAAGCAAAGACTGCCCACCGTAAATCTATTCGCCCCAAACGTCAGCAGGCGCGACGCGCTCACACTTATAAAAGGAGAATTAACACGGGTAAGATTAAGTGGACGGTAATAACAGAGCGCCTTCTGTATATTACAATGGGCAGCCCCCAAGGAGCTAAACTAGAACAATACATCCCTCATCAGGAAAAACACAGAATTACAAGCCCACGGAATTACTGGAGCAGTATTCCCAAACTCTGACACAGCGGTAACCGCAGGCTGTCAAATGATAGAAACCCACCATTTAAACCAAATTTCACTCACACTGCAAGCAACCATGGACACAAGATAAGAAAACAACAACATGACAAGGGTTCATGCAGTATATTTTGCCATTTGCTGACTGAAAAATGACCGTAAGATGACATATATTCAAAAATATTTACCAGAACGCTTCCGTCTTCTGAACCGCCCTATTCACTGTGTGTTAGAGTGTGTGTGAGAGGGTGTACGTGTGTGCCTGGGGTTGAGCAAGCCTCTTCTTGGACCGGGGAAAAGCACACGGGGACTGAGACAGTGTGGCGTGTATGCATGCACCCGTGGCCCCAAAATGCACGACCCACTGTGATATTTGGGGGCCGGTGAGTGACCTCCTGCACTGTGATTAATTCCTCTGCCCTTCACATGGCTGGCCCACAAAATTGTGCCTCCCCAAAACGGCCCCAGTACTATCACAATCAAACACACACCAAACGGTGCAATAAAAACTGCTCTGCACACGATTGTGCGTTAACTGCAAAAACGTGCACAGAATGTCTCCTGTGGCTTTCCTATACACGCTAACATATCTAGATTTGCACGCAAATGAGAAAGCTACGTGTGGATTAGACATGTATACATTGATTGGACGTTGACCCAAAGCCACAGTGTCTGGAAAACAAAAAAAATCGTAAAAAATAAAGCTCAAGATGACAAAGGAGATAAACGCAACAGACTCTGTGAGTCAGTGAGTCAAAATGGAGGTTTTTTTTAAAGAAGGTGAGAAAAGCCGCAGACGTGATGATTATTCTCTCTGCGACCAGAGATTCACGCGGCCGTCCTCATTTTCTGAGAGACTGAATTACTATTCATTCACTTCTTTGATTGCGTGCCGGACAGAGAAATTTGGGGGCTGTGAATGCAAATTTTCTCTCTCTCCCCATCTGACACCATGACAGCCTCTGCCATCACAAGGGCAAAACAGTGAACGGTGCAATCTAGCATCCAGGGATATGAATTTCTGATCAGCGACAAGCCGGTCGCTCCTACCGCAGGCTTATCGTAATCCCATTGGACAGCCGGCTCTGATGGAGACAGGGAGAGGGCTGACACAATGGAGGTAGCGTACAGTCGCAATAATATGACTGTATTTTAAAGGCATGCATTTTGAGTACTGCAGATCGCATAAAGAAGCAGCAATTTAACCACTGGAGCAGTTATGCAGCTCACCTCAACCTATTTTGTCTTTTTGCTGGTTTCTGTTGTTTATA
>JAZGTI010004889.1:0-23281 GCA_036877585.1 Botia kubotai
AATAACAAGTAGTTCACTAAACTTACAAAAAGTAGTTGGAAAATGTTGCCTTAATTTTTTTGAGTTGAATCTAAGTAACAGTTTTTACAGTGTGACCATACAATGCTTTATTTATTTGTTAAATAGATAAAATACAAAAATGCCATGGTACACAAAAACATTACATACAATTCACAATTGCTATAAAAACTTTAAAAGGAGACATTAAATTCCTTTTTTTCCTGCACAGTCGCTATTGTTATTTTAATTGTCACAATATTACTCTTTTTTCTGTATTTTTGATTAAATTAAATGCAATGTTCATGAGCAGAAGAGACTTGTTTAAAAGCATTATAAATCTTACTGATCCCAAACTTTTGAACGGCAGCGTGTGTGTAAATATATATAGTTTATATACAATATTACATAAAATTAACTGAATTCAAATTTTTAATCTTAAAATGAACGGCTTGGTCTTCTCCACAGCCTAAACAAGCGCAGGACTCTCCTGACGACGATCGAAATTAATAAGATAAAGACAAATGTTAAAATGAAAACTATAATTAAAATTTTACAAAAATTACATTGAAACCTACAAATACTTCTAATAATAAAATGTTATTAAAAAACAGTTTGTCAGCGACAGGGGCGTCGTAGTTGGGTGAAAAGTGGGACTAAATTACCAGGGCCCCAAGTGGGGGGAGGGCCCCTGAGGAGTGAGGTAGTTGTAGGTAGTTGTGATCCTGAGCTTACGGGGCCCATGGCCACTGCTTGTGCATAGGGCCCAGAATTTGGTGCTACGCCCCCGGTCAGCGACGCATCCATCATCAATGTGCCCGGGAAGGGACATTCTCGGTTCACTTATTGCCACGATATATTTGTGGGAATGTGATGATATGCCGTGGCCACGAAATCAGTTTGTTGAGGGAACGACATCCTTTAATGTAACAGATGACCGCCAGCGCCTCAATAGTTCGGAGATGGCCAATGTAAACAAAGGCCGTGTGCTTCCACAGAGAACCTGGACCCAGAGCATGAGTCCAGAACCTGACTCCAAGAAACGAGAACCAAGACCCGGATTGATTTAGGACCTAGACATTATGCTCTTACATAAAACACAAGGACTGTCAGGGTCCTGGCAAGGGAACTAGGAACAACTCAAGGCAAGGATCCAGGAACCTCACAGAAATAGGTTTTATTAGCAAAGTTATTGTTTCAAAGCTGTTATTATAAATAATGTTATGATGCAAATACAGTAATTGTACCAGTCATCTTACTGGTTCATTTCTGGTTCATGCGTGGATTTATGAATAACCCAACAAGAATGCAGCAAACAAAGAACGTTCCCCTAACATTCCTATAGGGTTCCTGTTTGGTTATTTTTGGGAACCAGATGGAAATAACCCAATATTAAACCATCAATGGTTAAAATGACTTCATCTTGGGTTTATCGACAACCCAGCCTGCTGGGTTAAACAGCCTATTAGCATATCTATTAGCATAGCAACATATCTGATGCTTCCATAGGATCTCTGAGTATTAAGTAAATGCACAACAGTGTAATTTATTAAAGATGAAAACATGAGATATATGAAATATAAAACCTCCATGTGAAACACTTTTTGTTTTCTTAACATTTCAGTTTATTTTTAAAAGTACACATCTTCCATTTAGTCTCCAGATGTCAACAGGAAAAATATATAGGAGTATACGAGTATTGCATGTTTCGCACCACAGGATATGCAAATCTTTCGAAATCATATTTAACTGTTAAGCTCAATGTCCAATGAATTGTCCCTGTAAAAAAACATACGAAAGATTCCCAGTGAATTCAAACATAATCTGATACTAAGACAAAACAAAAAAAAAGCAAAAAGACACAACAAGCAAAATAGTGTTAATGTATGCATAAGATGTGTATTTTGTCCATTTATAAAAATAGTTATTAAAACCTGTATCTACCTCTGCAACTTGCCTCTGCTCCTTGATAAGAAGGAATCTTGATGTTTTGGCTTGGATGGCTCAAAGGCAATTTCCTTTAATTAATGAAAATATGCCTATTTGTACTCATTATTATAAGAATTATTGGCTACACACCACCCAAATCTTTTTGGGACTCCAGAGTTTATAAGCACTTGACCGTCCTCAACTCACTTGCTCAACTCGCTTGTCAGTATTTCAAAATCAATTTTAAAAAAAGAATATTAAAATCCATAGGTTTTAAAAAAATTTAATCTCATTAAATTAGTATCGATTTAAAAAAATGAATATGCAAAACTAATAGTTACAAACAGATCCAACTGTGCATCCATATGACAAATTGAGTGTGAAGTGTTTAATTAACTGAGGTCAAGACACAAATCACAAAGCAAACATAAATCTCTTTAATTTTTTTTCAACAGCTTTAAGTGCCACTTAGAAAAGAAAACCCAAAATAAATAAAAAGACTAATCACGAAATTAAGTAAAAGGTGATGTGCTTTGCTGGACATCAGTAGCAACTTTTTTAATTAAACATTTATACTGTTTTGAGCAGGGCGCTAATAGTGTTAGCGACTAGTGAAGGTGCATGGCACAAGACAAATCATTTACAAAACAAGCATGCAGGAGAAATTAGTCTCAACAATGCTGGGGAGATTGTGAGATTATAATGCTACAGAACACCATTGGAGGCTAAAAAAACCTCTGAAATATAACAGGAAAACTTCTAATTTAGAAAAACATTCTTGTCCCTGACATGTGAGACCACAATATTTCTGCAGCTTTTAAAAATCAAGGTCTCACTGATACACAATCTTTAATCATCAAATCGAATTGAAAACAGTTACACTCAGTTGGATTTGCTGCTGTGGGTTTCCAAGGCCTTCGCAAAGGTTCGAGGGCTGATGTGGGCAATGTAATCCGTCTGGAACCGAGAGTTTGGCGTGCGTCGCCTTTTTCTTTCAGCTTGTGTGGTGAAGAACGCATCCTCAAAACGCATGCTAGACGCTGTGGACTGCAAGGCACGCGTTCATCCGACCGCAATCATACAGAAAAAAAGCACCAAAAAAAACAAGCATTCACATCCACAAATTCACATTCAACAAACACAATTTAAGTTTTTGACAACTGTGTTGTTTAAAGAAAGAATAGGAAATAAGTTAGGCCTCACCAAACGAGCTTTGACTTTTTTGGGCAGGTCTTCTTCCAGAGTGTAAATGTCCTCTCTCTTTGCTAATACTTGAGATCCATCTTCAAATTCCACCTTGTACATATAAAAACACAGAACATACTGTACAGTCCATAAGGTGGATTAAAGTATCTAAAGAGACATTGATACTGATATTACAGAGACGATATGGCTGAGGATTTGTATGTACCTGGTACATATATGTAGTGTTGGAGCCAAGGTACTTGGCTCCATAAAAAAGTCCATCAGGCCATTTCACCTGGACAGCCTCCCCAACCTCAGGAGGCCCAAGCTGGGCACAGTCTCTGCTCTGTAGGGGTGAGGAGTGGACGCTATTTAGAATGCTTGTTAACATGGGGCCATACTAAGAATATCGTGGTCACATATTCCAATACAGGAGAAAATGTATAAGCAATTAGCTGGAGTCTTTGTAAGCATGCACACAATCATTTTTATATCTAGGAGATATAGATAAGAATTTTTGTAGTATGTTAAAGGCAAGTCAATTTAATATTGTACTTATATTCCATAATGGTAATGGTGAAAGACTAACTGAAGACACCAATCAATTTTAAAACCAATGACACAAAACTAAAATATGCTTTGTTTACTTGTGCTCCTTAGCTTAGCAGACATTATCACTGGAAATAATAGAAGCATTTACCACAATGTCTTCAGGGAATGTATCATTGCTGAACGAGCCATCGTCAAACATGACCTCATAGAACGTTTGGGCCATTACTTGGGTAACACGAGAGCGATAATAACGAAGGTTCTTGTGCTTGCTGATCACTGTCTGGCCCACTGCCAATTCACTTCTGCTCACTTTTAATTTCTATGGGGAAAAAAAAGTCCTGATTTTATTGGATCAATGACCCAATACGATAATTTCCTGTGTAAGATTCAATTAAAGGAATAGTTCAAACAAAAATACTTGTTTGAACTACTATTTTGTTATAATTTACCCACCCCCATGTCATTTCAAACCTGTACTATATTCTTTCTTTCATAAAACATAAAAGATGCAAAGAGTAAAATATTGCTTTATTACAAAATACAAAATGCAATTCATACATACACTTAAAAATAAAGGTTCTTAAAATGTTATTTACAGGGATGCAAAAGAAGAACCATGTTTGGTTCCTCAAAAAAAAATTAAGGCAAAGGTTCTTAAAAGAACCATTTCTTTTTCAACTACACGCACATGTGAAGCACCTTTTTGTAAAAGTGTACAACAACAACAACAACAACTTAATTTAAAATGTATTCTCAGTCATAAATATCGAGATATATTGGGATCGCAATGTATTAGTCTGGCATTATTTTATACCTTTTAAAAAAAAAACAAATAAGTTTTGGTTTTAAATTAGTCATTTTAAAAAACAGGTAATGATGTCAAAGATTATATCTGATCTGAAAGCAATGAAAGAACCATTTTCTATCAATAGGGCTTTAAGGTCACAAAATAAGGTTTTGTGATTGGTCAAACACTCACAGCACTGGAGCTCCGTGATTGGTGCCTGTGACAGGTGATAAAAACCACATATGGCCAATCATCAGGCTCCATGGGCACTCCAGCAGCATGAGCACAGGTGACGTGGAAAGAAGTTGGGCAACGTCCACATGAGCACTGAATACAGGCTCCAGACAGCTTTTTAATCCTGTTACGGCAATATATACACTTCTATAGACAGAGTGAGAGACAGACAGAGGGGAAAGATGTATTGTGTATAAGCAAAGCAAATTCAAAATGGTGCTTAAAGGAACATCTATTTACTCAGCTTTGACAGGCTATTAAAACCTGATAACACACTTTTACAATTTCAGGCAATGCAATATACACTGTGACAACACCATTCAACCTACACTTTACAGCCAAAGACATGTTGACACTCCCTTGTAACAGCTTTGGCTAAAGACACAGGCATTACTAACATAATGCATGAAACCAGCCACACAGCCATAGAATCTTCCCAGACGACACTGACTGTAAATCCCATTGAAAACACTTGGGATGAAACGTGTGTTTATTACTCACCAGTTTATATCTCTGTACAGGTATGGCACTGATATCAATAGGAGCTCTCTTCACCACGTCTATGAACTTCACCTCAGGGAGACCCACAGCACACATGACATGGGCCCATCTGCAGTGTATAATTCAGGAGATATTTTCTGCTTTCATTACATCTGACAACGCTGGCCTGGCTGAATCTCTGCCTGTTTAATATGTCTATTTTTAAGTATTGGAGAATGCATGTAAAAAGCAGCAGACCTCTGCTGTTTTTTATTAGATACAACACAATGTTTGTATTACGGGCTCTAAATAAGGGAGATTACCTGTCATCTGAAGTTCTTTTTAACGCACCTCCTCTCAGGTTACACAAGCAGCACCCCTGTTAAAAACACGCATATAAACAGATATACAGATACGAACATGTTTTACCAAGCAAGCAACTTTATAAGTGGTCTGTAACAGTTGTATTACTGTGGAGAAAGCATTGACTGATTGGATGATTATTGTACATACAGCTGCCAGGTCTCCGCTCAAACATCGGTCACACGTCCACTCTGGGCCGACATCACGGGCAGCAACACCGTAACAACCTGCGGACCAATCAAACGATATAAATTATGTATACATTCTCTCCTGTGTCCAGTTAATGGCTTTTCATTTGCCAGAAGAGTTTCCCCTTCCCATTAATTTCAAAGGTAAATCAAATACTAATCTACAGTACGTCGATTTTTATATTTTATAACATCTATGTTAGAGCATAGTGGGTGGTTTCCATGACACTGCAATTTGTTAGGGTGTTGGTGGGTAGTTGCTTATTAGTCCAAGTTAAGAGACCCCACTTCCAAGCTTCAAAGTCTTTATAATATTCTCATCACTTATAAATATAATGAAAATGAATGGTGATTCACTCTTTAAGACCATGACATATTGCCAAGCATCCATGGAACACAAACAGAGATGTTTGACAGAACATTCCTGACTAACAGTGCGTCACTTATATCTTTTATTGTATAAAATACAGTGTCAACATTGTTCACACTAAAGAAACAAATGTAGACGTGTTTGTAACAACATGATAGTGTAAATAATGGCATTTTTGGGTAAAGTATCACTTTAGTTTAGTGTGTCGGGTGATCTCTGAGACATACTGGCATGAATTTGAACACAACAATTGCTGCAAGCCACAAGAGGACTGGATCCATCCTCCTCCAGGAGCGTGTTCAAGGGGCAGGGACCCTCCTCGTACGTGAAGCAGATTTCAGGGATCAGGGGTCGCGACCTCAAGCTCTCCTCTTGAGAACATGACCCCTGGGACTCTGTCGTATCACTCATCAAGATTTCATGCCTTCTATCCTCCAAATTCTCAGACTGCCAGGGCACAAAAACAACATTTTCAAGTCACACAACAAATCGCATTCCAAACTAGTTTGGAAACATCTGTTTCTATAAGCTACCTGACAATATGGCATGAAGAGGGTGCAGACAGAACAGTGTGGAGCGGTTTTAGCTGCAGTTACATTATAATCTATTTCATGTTGGAAATGAGCTTTTCTGTGCTGCCACAAATGCACTAAAGGTTTTGCCCATTCCTCAGTCTCCGGTTCCTCTTCTTTAGTCCCACACTCCTCTCCAATCTCTGAAACGTGCATAAACATATAAATAAGCATTGTCATGCTCATTTATTACCTGCAACACATACAGCTCCTACACAATATACAGAGACTGGGAGCTGGTCTACAGTGAAAATGACCAGAATGTGTCACCCAGAATCTTCATCAAGTCCAGTTCCTGTAAGGGTTCTAGAACATCTACACTGTTCCACCGATGTTGAGGGAACATTGTAGCATACTACGACAGTTATATTGAAAACTAAAGCAGTTAAACATGTACCATCATCACTGGCAGCCTGCTGCTTCACAGCACTGGGTACTGCTCTCGCTGTGGGCTTTCTTAGGGGGTGACGCCAACTCTTGGTGGTCTTCTTAACAGGTTGCATGTGATACTGAGAGAGAGAGAGAGAGAGAGGTAAGCTTAGTGAGACACTGTACGCTTTGCACAAACAAAATATTTTTTCTAGCTGTACTATGTTCTATGAGGTAAATTGGGGTAGAAGGAAGGTGTGAACAGCAATCTTGGTAGCGTAGCAGTGTCCTAGAAAGTGTGAAGCAGTAAGGAATTTTCTTTGTACACACTAAAGAGAAAATGGCACGTGGCCTCACAAAACTATAGCTAATCATAACATGTTTTTTATCTATTGCATGGCTCTCTAAAATACTTATTTGATTGACCAATATTCTAATTGGTCAGTTGCTAAATTCAAATATTTATGTATAATAACTGTTAAACTGTACATTTAATAATTTTGGAAATGGTCTCCTACACTGTGCTAGATTCACATCAGGATCCAAATCACTTGTTTGATTGCACCTGGTAAGGACAAGGTGCAGAACTCACTGTGCACACTTCCCCTGGTTCCAGACCAGCTTCCCCAAACTCTGGGTCATTCATCGCATTCTCATCACTGGATTCACTGCTACTTTCAGCTCCTTTGTCTCCCGACTCACAGGAATCCGAGTCACTTGCGGACACATCGTGTTCTGACTTTACACCATCATAATATTCTTCAGCTTTGATCTCTTTCTCCTGAGATTGCTGAGAGCCTGTGTGTTCATCAAGAACACATGCTTCACCTGCTTCCACTTCCACCTTCTGCTGCTGCAGATCTAAAGGGGGGTTTGGGGTCATCTCTGATCCAGAACACTGCATGGAGCTGGGTTCCAAGTTCCCCCAGACCTGGGTGCAAGGTGAAGAGTTTGGAGAATCAGGAAACTTATCTTGTTGGCAGCTTGAATCAGACCACATGGTGTAGGGCAGGGAGTCATGGGTGTAGTGTGTAAGACTGCTCACACCTTTGGTAAGACCTACTACCAGCTCAGGATGCAAGCTTTCAGTGAGTACTGCAGGATTCTGTGAGCTGAGGTTTTTCCAAATGGCAGAAGTGAAACTCTTAGAATCCACAAAGGGGCTAGTGTATGCAGTGGGAAGGCTGGACTGTTCAAGACACAGAGAAGTTTGTTTGTTATCTTTGGCTGATAAAACATCAGGAGGGCATGGGTCATCAGCCACTGCAGAGTTGCATGCATCTGTGAAATCCATGTCTGCCACTGCCGAACCTTGCAAATTAGATTTAGTGGGGATTTTAAATGGTATAACGGATAGTGGAACAGTGGAAGTGTGGGTGTCCTCTTGTTGAGGAGTATTCTGCTCAGTGACTGGGAGTGAGTGTTCATGTTCCTCTTGTTTGGACTTTTTCTCTGGTGGTTCCCATTGTGTGATCAAAGGGGGAGGTGCTAATTTTGCTATACAAGTGTCTGAGGTTAAGTTATGTGATTGACCTTCTTGAGGTGCAGTGTAGGACCAATCAGGACAGGCACTTTCAAAGCAAGTGCCTGTGTCTTCTGTTACAACATGAGGTAAGTGTGATTTTTCCAGATGGAGAACAGGTGCTGCACTAGTGTTCGGACTATCAGGTAGGAGTTTTGTGGAGTCAGGTCGGACAGCCAGAGTCAGTGAGGGCATTTCATGTGTGAAAGATTGGGGATTCACTCTTTCCTCCTCTGTGAGCTCAGGCGTCAGAAGAGGCATTTCGGAAAACGTAGCAGCCTGTTGGTTTCCAGAGTTTGTTCGATGTTCCGAGGAGTCTGAGTCTATATGGATTGAGCTTTGCTCTTTGTAAAGTGCTGATGTGCCACAGTCGATACTTCTTTCAGTCAAGATATCGGTGGTTGTCTTGTCCACTTCAGTTTCAGCTTGTTGGGAATCACTTTCCAAATATAGAACCGCAGTACAACTGGAATTAAGTGTCGGCGGAATAGAAGGGGCACTTGATTCTGAGTCAGATTCACAGTTTGGGATTGTTATTTGATTTGAACTTTCAGCAGCCCTTTGTGAGTCCAGAGTCACATCCATAGTCATCTCACTCTCCAAAGATGGTTCAGGTCCAGGCTGTGCATTGGAGTTTGTGGATACCTGACTTTCATCTAACATTAAAGATGCCTGGAAGTTTGTGTGACCGGGATCAGGGTCTTCTGGGAAGGATGTGGTAGTGGTGGGTGAAGGGCTCGAGGGTCTCTCAGGGGAAGAACCTTTGAGTTGTCTGGTGGACTGGGCCAACAAATCACTCTCTACTCTTGTTACCTTAACGACACACATTTGTGGACATGGACCCGTGAGCCCTAAAAAAAGACAAATATTGAAGCAAATATTAAAGCTGATGATAGTGCCATTTATTTGCACACACTGGCTAGGTTGTGTGTAACAGCACAAACACCCACAACATTAGTGCTAAATGCAATTTATACAGTGCAATTTCCCATCTGTCAGACAGCTATGTTGAGGAGGACAGCAGACTACCGCAATGAGTACTGTGCTAGGACTGTCTAGCATCATTCCATCGCTGCAATCTAGGCAGCTGAATCTGCTTTTTTAAATGCAGAAAGTGTGCTCGGCTCTTCTTCGTCATTAAATCTATCATCATTTATTGCAGCCATGATTGCTAGAAAAGGTACAAGCCGCATTTGTTTGTGCTGAAACTAGTGCTGATGGCCTAGCGCTATTCCAACATATTTAGAGTCTGGTTAAACTGGAATGCAAATGGTAAACATGATGCAGGCTTTTGTGGCGCAGCATCGGATGCAAATTCTGCTAAGTCAATAAAGTCTAATGGTCACAATCATTAAAAAGACACAATGCCAGAGAACCTGAGAAGTATGAAAGTGATACTAGCCTTTCAATTCGCTTGAGTACTGCAGTTCCTTCCTGTGTTTTTCAGGGCTTTCCTTTTCTTTTGAGGGTAAAGCTGACCCTCTACTCCTTGTACCCACTTTCAATGACGTGGTGTCCACCGTCTTCGATTGTCTAGAGGATGCACGTGGGTAATGGAGACTATTGATGGACAAAAAACATTAATGACCAACTGTGCTAAATTGTGACTGAAAATATGCCATGCATCTACATTCATTCAAAACACAGCTGTGTTTGTAAATAAAATAAATTATGATTCATTAGAGAGATCCTTCAAGATTCTTAGATTACTCTCTGTCTGTATTTTGGAGTAGGTGTGGCTTTGAAGACGCTCTGAAGGGAAAGTGGGATCTTATGCTTTCAAAGCTACCTTGCTATCGCTAGCCTCCCCAAAATTACCTACCCTAGCTTTAATGTGCATTTTTACATTACAAACTACAATAACAATGCCTACACTGTGTCTGTTTTATCAGCTCAATTTTAAAGGAATTAGGATGTATAGAATGGGAAACAGCAGAGAGCACAGCATGTACTCGACACATTAAAATTGCCATCTGAAACATCACAACAACAAAGTTGATTAGAGTATGTTTTAGGGCCTAAAAGCTCTAAGAACACAGTTTACCGGTATGCTCAACTTTAGCATCCATCAAACAAAAGTTTCATACCTTTTGGTGGCAGGTGTTTTCCTGCGACGTCTCTGAAGCCAGCTTTGTAGCTCAGGTGTGGTGCTGGGCGTGGCCAGAGTGTGATCCAATGAGCATGTGTCTTTGCCTTGTGTCCAAGTCTGGTAACGATCTGGCTGGAATCGTCTGACAAACGGATCCATTGAGATCTTTACCATGTCCTTACTGCATGTACACTACAAGACACAAATACAAGAGATTGGCCTCACAAAGATGTGCTAAATATTCACCAACTGAAGATGATGGTACATCAACAATGGCTGTTAACAATTAAGTGCCTTTGAGTACCTGTGTAGCAACTTTGCCATAATCAATCCACCGGATACTGGCAAAGTTTGTGGATTCAGCACAGTTGAAGCCGTGGTTGAATCCAGCGTGGTAACCATAGGGAAATGTGATCATAAACTCCCCAGCCTCCTGTGTTATCTGTAAAGATTGGAGGAGAACAAAGATATCACAACAGTGCTTTAAAAAATGAAAGTAAAATGTTTGAATTAAAGACTGTGGATCACCTTATCAAAAGGTATGCTGTATTTCTTTAGTACAGAAGGGGATATCAAAGTCATCTTGTGCCTTAAGAACGCCTCGCAGCTTTTATAACTGTTTGGAAAGAAACCTAAGGACAAAGACACATTTATTACACCGACTTCCAAAAAAATACTGAGATGTCAGGGCTCAACAATAAGGATGGCTTGAGGGCACGGGGCCAGTGTGACAAAATTACCGGTTTTTGCATAACAGTTTATCTTTTAGTTTGTTAATCACATAATAGTTTTTTTAAACGACCAATAGTGTCAGAAATGTTACCTATTGCGAGACGCTCTAATCTCTTCCCATGCTCTGGAGGGATGGCATACCTGCAGAATTAAGACATAAATTTAGTTATTTAAAATGCTATGTTAATATAAATGGCAATAAGTGCTCTCCATTTTTACAGTTCTAATACATCTTAGTGCAATGCGGAAACAGAGTGTGTCCTACCAGGACTTGGGCTCCCCAAAGTGCAGGTAGTTGATGCTGTAGAGGTCCATGTCCTCTGTGTGCCAGGAGAAGCTGGTCTTCCACATGCCAAAGTACAGATAGGGGGTGTTCACTCCCTGAATAGACACACCACAGTCTTCCTCTATCACATCCAAAATTGAGTTCAAGTGCCCGATATTCCATTCATCAATACCCTGTAAAGAGACACCATATCACAACTATGACCTGCTTATTTTGCCTGCTTTACTGACAGAAATCACTTCCTTTCATTCCAATTCAAATTCTGATTCAACTGCCTATGAACTTAGTTACTGTAAATTAGTCACTGCCTAAATCACTATAAATTTAAAATTAGCCAATTTTTAAATTCGATATTTTGCTCGACTCTAACTGGAGAATCCTCACCTCATCGTAGAGTGTCCCACTCACATCAGCACCATAGATAGGCGAGACAAACGTCAGATTCTTCCAGTACTTCCTCTCCAGGTCTTCATAGTTCAGGTAGCGAGGTGTGCAGTACCTGAGTAGGTAAATTACACATCTCCAGATGTCCTTAATGAATACAGGTTATCCATCATTTAAAGGAAACTCAACATAGAGAACAACTGAGAGAACAAGTGCGATAACTAAACCAGAGGTGTGTGTGCCATTTACAGCCTGGTACACAGTATGATCATAAACGACAATTACTTTGTAACACTGTATCTGCAACTTGCCACATCCCACAATAAATATTACACCAGAAATATCAGAAGTTAGCATATAAATGTAATGAACTGCTTTTGGAGAAAATACAAAATAACAACATAGTCTTATAGGTTCTGGCATACATCATCAACAAAATAAAGCAACCAATTGTACTGAAAATATTATGCACAGAATGTGTGCCGTATTTACATACTTCTTTCAAATGTAATTAGAGTACAAACATGCAATGCTAATTTTAATCTAGACATGTTGGATTTTGCATGCATGTTGCAGTTTTGCATGCGACACTTACATGTCACTGTTGGCCAGTCTGCGGAACTCCTGCACAGTCAGCGGCTTCTTCTGGATGTTGTACTGGGTGAAGAGTCCTGATTGGCCAGCCACCATCTGCTGAATGGGGGCTTGAATGACAAAATCATCAATATCGTCGTAATTTTGACGTGGCTTCCAACCCTTGGGTGGAATTACCTGCGAAAATGATTCAGATGTGAAGTAAGAATCTCAAACTACTTATAGAGTAAATAAACTCTGGAAGGGCCACATACTGTTTGTTAATTTTGTTGAATAATTACTCTGAAATAACACTTCTTTATCCAGCAACGGACTGACAGAGCAGATATGTGCCCTCAGAGAGTAAGCTACAAATCTGTTATCTCATGACTATTCTTAATCCAGTTACTATACTATACTACCCTATACTATACAATACTACTCTTTGTAATTAATAGTCTGGCCCATTTCTATGTAATATTTATTAATAAGGTTTATGTGTTCATGGATTTGTCATTTTAACATAAATTTGATTTAATTTAATTTACCCATAAGCAAACTTTCTACATGTGCATTTTTAAATGTAAATAACATCAAACACAAAACATACATAAATAAAACTATGCATAAACACTGTGAATCAGATCTACACAATAGAAATGCATATGACATAGAAACAAATATGAAATCTGTAGCTATAACCTCTCACGTTATATAATGTATCTCTCACACACACACCTTCGCTAGGCCTGCTCGATGAGCTCCCTGAGACTCCATATAGACCAGGTACTGATTAAAGTCCTTGAACTCCCCCATGGTGGGTCTGAAGGTCATGATCTTACAGGCAGGGTTTGCAGGGGCATCCACCCCGACACCTGCCATGCTGACCCGTTCCTCCTGCCTCCCAGAGGCTTTACCTGCAGGGCACAGCGTGCGCTGTCACTCCCCTCCACGATTTTCATTATACATTAAAACGTACACAAACATTAAGTAAACAAAAACTTTCTTGCACAAATACTTTCTTGCACCCCAGTCTGTTTGTTACAGACAACGACTTAATTTTACACTAGTTTAAAGCGTATATAACAATCACCTGATTATAGGTTTCATCACTGTTGAGTGCTGCGATCACTGACAGTCTAACCCACAAATAACATCGAGCAGTGTGTTCATTTGCATAATATTTCGTGCTGAAGATCAAATCGGATTTTTCCATGAAATCATCCTTAAATCGCTTGATTCTGTAATAATGGATAATGTACCAGGCGTGATAATGGCACAAATACATGAATTAACGTCTAGTTACATGAGGTTTTCATGCGGGCCCACCACTATAACCTGCTGATAAAACAATGATAACACAACTAGTATAGAGATGGGTGAAATGTACGCATAAAATCTGATTGCATATGTATATATTCCTGCATCATAATTTTTAACGTTAAGACTACAATGTTGGTTGCACTCAGACCGAGGCTCTTTAGTTAGCTTATTAGCTGCCAGAGTGTCCATATTAAATGTCCGACACTACAGTATCGCTGTCAAAGTTCTTGTCAGAGCGCAGTGTCGAGATGAAGCGGCCTGTCATGCGTTTGGATCATCTGCGGCGTGTCATGCGTTTGGATCAGAAATACCTCAGTATGCCGTGATCGTGGGCACGCGCTCCAGTCCCTTTAAACGTCCCAGCTGTTCTTCATGACAGCTCTCTCTTCTCACACGATTTCAGCTCTGCTTCTCCTCATCTCACTCTTGGTTTAGATGAGGACAGAGACATCTAGTGGTCTGTATGTCATGTCATGCCATGTCATACCATACCATACCGTTCGTATATAAAAATACACCAAGTACAAAATATACAATAGAAAAGAAAGAAAATTGTGAGGAAGTATAGCTAATAGTGGCATATCTAAATATGCAAAGTATATCCAAAGTACAAAATATACAAAAGTATACTAAAGTAAATAAAATTGAGGAAATATAGCTAATAATTGCATGTCTAAATATACAAAGTATACAAATTACACAATATACAAAAGTATACTAAGTAAATAAATAAAATTGTAAGGAAATATAGCTAATTATAGCATATCTAGGCATTCTTCAATATTGACAAATTAATATTGCTTATTATTAAAGCATTCAATAGGCTATTTGATTGTTTACTCGTTTGTTTATTCTTCAAACACAAGTATCCATCTTTTAAATGAATGTTTCATGGGTATATTTTGACTAAATCATATTTTAGTTTATTTAGTACATTTTTATGTGCTTAACATAGATTGCATATGATGCATATATTTAGCTTTCTTCACTAATTTAATACTAATATTTGTCATCCAAATTTTATCATCAGCATTTTGAGCAAAGTGAAGTTAAAGAGAGAGAGAGGGAAAGACCACTTTAACTGACCTTAGGCTTATAAATTTATACAAAAAAATGAATACATATATTTATTGTTATTGTGTTTATTTAACGTAAAGCTTTTCACCACCAGACCAATACAGCTTCTCGAATCTGATTTCAGTGAGAGAGAGAGAGAGAGAGAGAGAGAGAGAGAGAGATCTGATCAAGCACTGAAAGCGGATTAACGCTGAAGTGCGTCTCTTCTCCAGTTCTGTGAAACTCCCATTGGACTAACCTGCCTTCATTTATTTACCGGACTGTTCTTTCAAAGCAATGGATACTTCATGAAAATGTCAATCTTTCTGTGAGGTGAGTGTTATATACAAATGCACTTCATAAGCGTGTGAAGATGATGGCGCGTCTCGGACGGGGCGACGCGAATTTGACAGATTAAAGGAAATTAAGCGGATAACATCCGATAGTGCTGATAGAGCAATTGTTGTATTCAGTATATAAAGACATAGAGAGTGAGTATTCAATAGACAAAGCCTTTAGATTTTTTCACACGAAAAAAATGTCATGAATATTTATAGAAGCCGTTTTGTATAGGCGTTTGGCTCATTGGTAAACATTACCAAGACAAACAGAGGTAAAATAACACTGCTTTTTCTGTAATATTTGTCTTGTCTTTCACATAGCCTACAGAGATTTACCTTTAGCCAATAATATTACATTATCTTCTTGTCTTACATTTTAGGGAATGCCAGATAACAATGTTTTTTGAGTGAGAGCTACATCTAGCGCTTCCTACCGACTGATGCGGCTACAAAATAGAATTGTTTATAAGTAGTTCCAGCAAACAATTAAAGGTTAAGTGTAGACTAAATGACTCATAAAGGTGAGTTGGGACACGAGCCAGCAAATTCTGTATACATATATTGTGTAAAAACTACAGAATCTTTTCTCTGTGCATTCATTTAATTGTGTTTGATTTGGTGTAGTTTTACAGTTCGAGTATAGACGGTACAAAACAGACTTGTAAACAGAATAGGAATGTGCAGTGAAACCAAGAGCGGAAATCAGGCAGGAGATCGGACAAGCTTCAGAAAGGTCCATAATTCATTTATAAATGTTATTTTTAGAAGCAGCTGAATACTGTGAATTTCTGATGCCTTGTAATTGTAAACTTACCAAAACAGACCATGCTTAAATATCTGCCACGTTATCAACCTGACAATCCAGTGAAGATTCGATAAACACAATAAGAGGCATGAAATTATATACAATGCCTAAAACGTGCGTTGCAAAATACCACTTTAACACACACAGTTTTCATATCTGTGTTTCGGGCATGGAGAAGCGTTTTACAAGCTGCTAACAGCTGAAATAGGCAATTTGTGTCAATATTCACTTAACTGGCTCTAAGAGAAGGAGATAGTGGTCTGAACAGGAACTGATCTGATTATCCTCTCCATACTATCCATAGCCATAGTGACTGAGGGCCTGTTGACAAATGACAGCTGTTATTACAGACACACACACACGATGAAAACAGATGAGCAGGGTAGCTTAACTGGCACTTGCAACACCAAGATCAGGGGTTTGATTCCCAGGAAACATACAACTGATAAACTGTATATCATTAGTGCACTCTCCTACAGAAAAGACATGGATTTCAAATCTACAGCTGCGGAATGTGTAGTTTTGCAACATTTGTAATGTTTTGACACAAATCCCATGTAAATTTCCACAATAATGACATATGGTAACATGTTTTTCACATGTGTTTTTGCATATGAAATGTACGTGTCTTTTTAATAAGTGCTGTAAATTACTATGGATAAAACATCTGTTATAAACATAAATGTTTATAAATATATCCACATGTGATACACATTTTAAATGATAAACAAACAAAAAACTTCTGCACACAATGAAACTGACAGTGATACTGACCTTTCTCATTATAACATACCAACACTTGCAAGTCAACGTATTAGATATGCAAGTCAACGTATTAGTAATAATTAAGTATATGCAGACATTTGCGTATTTTAACGTTTTATATTTAATTTATTTTATTCTAATGATAATGTAATCTTTTATAGCTTCAGTAAATATAATCGAATGAATTGACCCTATATTGCTGTGATGGTTGTAGGATAGACTGGGCATGAATTATTTCTGTATAAGTGTATAGAGTTCAGTAAATCCTTTACAATGGTATCTACATAACTGATCTTGGATTGCAGGATGTTCACTGATTCAGGAAACGCTAACATGCTAGAGGCATTTAATGCATATGGAGCAATAGACAGGTTGACTACATTTACATTTAGGCATTTGGCAGACGCTTTTATCTAAAGCGACTTACATTGCATTATACTACACATTGCTCACTATACATTGAGTATGTGCAATCCCTGGGATCGAACCCATGACCTTGGCGTTGTTAACGCCATGCTCTAACCACTGAGCTACAGGAAAGCTTACACACAGGAAAGACTACACACACATCACATTTATATGTATCTGATGTCCCTGTAAATTAACAATTGTTGAGTCAGCGAGCTACGTGTGCAGTTTTCCACGTCATTCCTACAGCACAACTGAAACAGTAATTGCATACTAACATAGGAAACATTTATTTATCAGGAAATCTGGTTTAATTTCCAGAACATGTTCTTATACCAAACATATTACGAAGTTGATTCTGCAGACTGATAAAACAAAATATAGGTGTTTATTTCCAAACCTGATCAATATCATCACTTTGGCTCTTTATGGAGAGCAGAAAAGCTGACGCATTTCCTATCTCATGCCACACCTCTCACTCCTCATGACGTGAAACCTGGAATCCACAATCCATAGAACAGCTGGTGACCACTATAAATCATACACACGAAAACACAGCCACCTCATTTCTACTTCCTGTGTCCTTATTTAGCATCTCCTCCTTTAACCTGATCTTCTTCACAATCTTACATTTATGCATTTGGCTGATGCTTTTATCCAAAGCCACTTATAGTGCTGTCAAGATCGTTTAGAAGTCATTTTATCAGTATGTGTTTCCTGGGAATCAAACCCTCCTTCATTCACCCCATATTTGTCCACCCCGTGATCACCATTCAGTTTTCTCTTAAAGAGACACACCCCTCAGATCATGCTGTGCGGCCACTCTTTCTGTTGTGTTGTGCTTGTGTGTGTGTGAGTGGTGAGGCAGCATTATCTAGATGCATTATTAATGTCTGTGCACTCTGTGGTTTTCTCTCTCTCTCTGTCTCTCTTTCTCTCTCTGTAAGTCTCAAAGACGAGTTTAAGGGCAATGATGGGATTACCAAAGCGTTTAAGAAGAGGTTGAAGGATACACACACACTTATATGTGCACAGCAGTATCACATTGCTGGGAACCTCATCAACACACACCCGCACGTATAGACAGTATGAAGTATATAGTCTTCAAACCAATTAAGACAGATTGTGTCCTTGATTGTTATTCATTCTTAAAGCACCTGTCAATAAAAAAGTGTCAAAACATATTTAATGAGTTAAATCATTTTAATCTATCTAATATCTAATAACACATTTCTAAATAACAGTTTTTATGTGACTGGATGAGAGAAAAAGACAAAAGTACATAAATTAAATACAGGCAATGAGAGATTGATTAGGCAGATTAAGGCTGTGGTTATAGGGGAAATAAAGGATAAACTAAGGAAAGGAGAGAACAAGCGAGTGGAGGAGAGAGAAAGAAAGCAATGTTCTCTGTTTTTGCACTGGATGCATTAATTATTCAACAGCTAGAGTCTGAAAATGTTCAGAGGGGACTTCGACAAGCCTGTCTGTTCTCTCTTCATCTCTCTCTTTTCATTGTCACTCTATATTGTCATGACACTCTTTTTTGACCTTGTCACCAAAATTGGGAGTCCTTTCTTTTTTCATCCACACATTGTGTTTTTCTTGTGTACTTTTTCCTCCCTCTCACGGGTTCACGATTACTGTATATTATTATGTGCTCTGCAAATTATTTGTATTCATGCAGTTCATATCAATGGTAACCACCAGAACAGATAGTAAGGATGCATTACTGACCAGGCCAATAGGGCCCGGGCCCTCTGACTATAAGGGGCCCGAGGCTGAGTGCAGTAGGCAGGAATGAGGACCTGTAGACTTTTGTCACTATCATTGCCAGTGGCAGGAGTTAATGTGACATAAACAAAGAAATAAAAAATATCTAAATGACAAAAAATGTAGACATCACCATAAAGTCTGGCCCATTCTGTTGCTAATTCTGCCCAAAAACCATCCACTTAGGCAGGAATTGGAATTGATGATACCACAATAATTGACCCAGGAACAGAGACCTGTGCAGAGACATGAGACAGCATCCATAGGCTTAGCGACAGAGTTTTGGATGTGTTCTAGAACCTGGATGAGCAGTGATTAGGAAAAAGGAAAAAAAGCCTTTATTAGAAATATAATAGAACAACTATTTCGTCTTCACTTCCTTGACTAATTAACTAACACACCGCCACTACCTCTAATTCTTTTATTTAAAAAAATAAAAATATGGCTTCTTACAGTGTTATATACCCGAGACCTGTTTATAGCACTTTTATTCATTGTTGCTCTTGTAGTTTTTGAAATTGCTTCCTTGTCCTCATTTGTAAGTCGCTTAAAAGCGTCTGCTAAATGACTAAATGTAAATACCTTGGATTAGCACATTAGGTAATTACAGTATTGGCCAAACATTCATACACTCATGTAACAAAATTATAGAAAATAGATATTTAAACATTGATCAAAAATACTGCAAATAGCCTTTCTTTACACTGTAGCCCAATTTAAATGAAACTCCTCATTTGAACAAAAATGCCTCCTCTTTAAATTACATCAAATAACATCAAACATATTCCAGTCAAACATATTACAGTCTGATTATCTGATTAGACCCTGATTATTTATTTGTCTCTCTTCCAGGTTGTTTTCTTTAGATTGAATAAGACCCTTTAGGTCATGTTTAATCTCCCTTTTAGCATCTAATTTAAACGTTCATGAACTTGCCTCATAACCCCAGTTCTCTGAAAACAGTGTGAGGTATCTCCCTAAGAGGAACGGCTCACATGTAACCCACAACAAAAATTCCAAAAACAGCACTACTTCTGCTGGCTGGCACACAGGTTAAGCCCCGCCTCCATGTTATAGGATGCTGGTATTACATCATTCTTATTCTTATTCTTATATGCTGGTATTACATCATTCTTATTCTTATTCTTTTCTCCATGCTGGCCTCAAAGAGGAAAGTACGATGAGATACACCACTCTGTTATTACAGAACAAGGGTTGTGCAAATGACACAATGTTCCCTTTCTGACATTTGATCAATGTATCTTCCTATGGGTTATTGCTAACTTTGGACTGAGTGTTGTGAATGACAAATTAGCCTATGATAAAACTAGCCTATATTAATCAAAACAAAAATCAATCTGTTTGTTTTTTCTTTTAAACAAGAGTCTGAGGTATTAGGTGAGGTATGTTTTAGGTGATACCCAGCATGTCATGGGGCATTTGTGCTGTACTAAAATGCCCCTAAAATCCTGGACTAAAATTAGCGTACAATACTAGCCTCAACCAACCAATGAAAGAGGCTTTGGCATGAAGCAGAGAAACCCATAAGTTAAAGGGCTAATTGTTTTTCTTTAATTTTCTTGCTTTATATGCATAGATGCAAAAGATGTGTACAGGTGTTATATGGGCAAAGCATGTACAGGACGAAGAACAGCGTTGGGTATGAAGTATGAGTCACTCAGCTTAGGCACAAATGCAGAATCATGACTGACAGAGCATGCAGTTTATTGATTAGATTGACAGTCACTAAAGCGAGCACTGAAGCCATCTTTAATAAAGCTTTGAATCAATGCTTTACATAGGTTCAGGAATATAAGAGCGCACTGAGGTCAACTAATAGGTCCCAGGATAGTCCATTTAGACCCCAGGTGCAAACAACACATGCCTTTCAATAAACAGCACCATTGTAACTGAGTCAGCCCAAAAGCTGCATAGATACAGAGAGGAGAAGATCTAGATAATAAGTGTAGGAAATCCACCACACAGCCACTTGATCTGCTGAAGGGTGGTAGAGCTTTTCTTGGCTGGCTCTGGGATTAGAATTAGTGAATGGCTGTGTGCTCATTCTCTTTTTAGAGGGAAATAGCTACAGCACATTCACACATGGGTGGGCTAATGCATTCACACCCATGCGTACTCAAGTGATGCTTTGGCGCTGTCCAGTGCTGAAAGACTCTCATTTGCAAAAACCTCAGGGAAATGACAACCGATGTCGAAGCCATTAAGCCCAAAAAACAAAGACAAACTATGCCCTGAAGGAAACTACTCACCCTCTCTATAAAAGGGGAGAGGCAGCTGCAGGATGACTCAATGCCACATTTGGGGATGCTAGATACGTCAGTGGGTTGTCTGACTTCTTCCAGAGAAGATGAGGCAGTAAAGTCACTCAGGCAGAGAAGGTTAGATGCTGACAGGTCCACCTGAAAAGATGAAAACACAGGTGCAAGGAGGGAAATAGGACTTATTTGCGCTTTGGTAGTCTACCACTGAGAAATTGACCATACATCTGATAATATATATAGGTATTCATGAGCTCTACAGAGGAAACTTTCATGGTGAACTTACCAGGTGCTTGTAGCAGGAAGGTGGTAGCAGGAGAATCCTGGTATTGGTGCTTCAGTGGTTGGTTGTGTTGGTTGTAAAACACAGAACAGATGTAAAGGAAATATCAGATAACATTTTATGTGTCTCTTTGACAGAGCTCGGGCTCCTTGGACCTCCACCATGGAAGCAAACAAGAGTCCATGTTTGACGCAGAGAACCATCGGAACATAAAGATAACAAAGCACCTGCAGACACTGGAGTTCATTACTGATGGAACAAGACCTTTGAATCAAACTAGGAGATATTATCTAGTCCTTAAATGCAAATGAAAGCCAGGGAAAATTTCAAATCCACCTGAATTGCCTACAGTTCTTTTGGGGTGATTGTTGAAGTTCATGGGATGTTAGCTACTGAACTGCTTATGGCTTGTCCTTATCCGAAGACCTTTAGAATGATGGGTAGACTGAGGGATCAAATGACCAAACATAAAGCTTTGAAGAATTGGTGATGTTGTGCAAGGATAAGTTCCCCTTCAACGTATCATCGCAATCTAGGGTAAGTGTGCAATGTGTGTGTGTTTCTGCATATTTGTTTGTCCACAGTGTTATGTGTGTGTATGTGTACAGTATATGCCTTGATGATTGGCTCAAATTGTATGACGCAGTAACCCTATCTCCCAGGCTAATCCAATTAAAATACCTGTCAGCAACCTTAGGGTGATCTGTCTATGTCTACAGTATGTGTGTATTTTGCAGTCAAACATGGACATACGGTACCTACATTCCACACTTCCTGTGAGATTTGTTATACAGCCAATAAGAGACATTACAAGTCAGTATCTTATAACTGTCTGAGTGTACAGTCTGTTTTTAAGGTATTTTGCATCAGACATCAGTTCTGAGGTAACTTAGGAGGTATAGACAGCCCGTAATCCTCCCATGTGAGCGTGAATGAATTGTAGACAATTCTTACCTTCAGTAGTTCAACCAAACCATTAGAGGTAGCTGCCCATGCTAATGATGGAGCACAGCCATTATCCTTCAGAGAAAGCTTGAGCAGACCTTTTTTATGAGGGAACATAGGCATGAGGGGGAATTAAACCTCACTTTAGTGGCCTCTAATCAAATTGAGATGAGAGAGGAAAAGAGAAAGAGAGAGAGACAAGAGAGTGGGAGGGAGAGAGAGCGAGAGAGAGTTAGGGAAAGAGAGAGAGAGAAAGAGGGGGGATGAGAGAGCGAGAGAGAGTCAGGGAAAGAGAGGGAAAAAAGAGAAAGAGAGAGGGAGAGAGATGCAGAGAGAAAAGGAGAGAGAGAGAGAGAGAGAGAGAGAGACAAAAAACAGTAACTTTAAATGAGTGTTTCACTGTGAAAGTCATTAAAAATGGTCCCCTATCCCAATTCAACAGCCCAGATTTAATTCCTAGATCAAATTTAGTGATCTAGCATCTTAAAGATAAAAGGAAATAATCATAAGTTAATCATGCTATCTTTAGTATAGTCTTATGGTGGTGAACGGAAGCCAAAAGTACACACGATTCCTATTGATCAAGAGGAGTCTGAAGCATTTACATTTACATTTACATTTAGGCATTTGGCAGACGCTTTTATCCAAAGCGACTTACATTGCATTATACTACACATTGATCACTATACAT
>JAZGTI010004890.1:0-26832 GCA_036877585.1 Botia kubotai
GGTTTTCCCAGATTTCTGTCTGTCCTGTGGAAGCAGCAACATTGAAATTTTCCATCCCCTCTTTGAAGGAAGTCTTTGTTTTAAGTGCAAGGTATGATTTAAGTCTTGGGTTAATGAATTACTGCTTATTTATGTGGTATTATTATGCATGTCTGTGCTGTTTGTAGTTACTCATTAGCTGGCGTCGTTTTCAATGTACGATTGTGTATTTGGCATGTGTAGGAGAACTTCACAGAGACCCTGTACAGATACGACGATGACGGCTATCAGTCATACTGCACTGTGTGCTGTGCTGGGCTGGAGGTCATTCTCTGTGGAAATGCCAGCTGCTGCAGGTTTGAATGCATGTTTCCTTTGGCCTTTTTTCTTATTTAATGCCGTGAATCGAATTCATCAGTTTATATCGACTCATGCTCACGATTCTGTCATTTTGACCAGGTGTTTTTGTAAAGACTGTTTGAATTTGTTGGTTGGACCGGAAACGTTTGATAAGCTGAAGGAGGTTGACCCGTGGAGCTGTTACATTTGCCTGCCCCCTAAAAACTACGGCGTGCTCAAACTGAGGCCTGACTGGAGCGTCCGTGTCCAGGAGTATTTCGCTAACAACAGTGCATTTGAATTTGTGAGTCACCTACTTCATCTATATTATCCTTCATCTATTATATAAGATCCAGTCAAGGAGGTTGTTTCACTTTATTGATTTCTAAGTGTGTTTGTTTACATTTTTAGGAGCCACATAGAGTGTATCCTTCTATTCCAGCTCATCAGCGCCGACCAATCAGAGTCATTTCCCTGTTCGATGGGATAGCAACAGGTCGGTGTGCATGTTTTGCTTTATATTTAGATTAGTTCAGTTGATAGCAAGAAAAAAAATGAAGAAATGGCATTGGCTATTTTTGGTTTAGTTTACCTCAGAGTTTTAGTGAAATTGCAGTGCATCATGGGAATTGCAAACAATCAAGAGTGATTTGAGTTCTTATGGCTGTTTTATTTGCAGGATATTTGGTTTTAAAAGACCTGGGCTTTAAGGTGGAGCGTTACATTGCGTCTGAGATCTGTGAAGACTCCATTGCTGTCGGGATGATCAAACACGAGGGCAGAATTGAATATGTCAAGGACGTGCGAACCATCACAAAGAAACATGTACGTAAAGAAAATTATCATCTTTTTCTGGACGTAGTTCTGGTGGGAACTATTTACATATGAAATGCTATTAAAGCATTCTCTGGGTTATATACAGCTTACGGGCAGTGTAAATTTTATTAGCCGTTAAAAGAAGGTTAACAGTAAACGTTACTGTTTTACATAATCTTTCACTTGTTCTCCTTTCATTATTCTGTAGCTGGCTGAGTGGGGTCCGTTTGACCTCCTGATTGGTGGAAGCCCCTGTAATGACCTGTCCATGGTGAATCCAGCCAGAAAAGGTCTTTTTGGTAAGAAAATTGGGAAGTGTACTGGGATGACTGAACAACACCAAATACCTACAAAAGCACTCAAGATACTTTTTATGCTACCAATTAAGTCACGTTATTGTTGAAGTTTTATACAGATTGGGATAATTCAACAACTTGATCATTTAGATCTCATTTGACTATTAAAAACGATCTATATATTTTCCCTGGCTTGTTTCTCCTCAGAAGGCACAGGTCGGCTGTTTTTCGAATATTACCGCATGTTAACCATGATGAGGCCGAAAGAGGATGACGATCGTCCCTTTTTCTGGCTCTTTGAGAACGTGGTAGCCATGAGCGCTCACGATAAGGCAGATATCTGCCGCTTCTTGGAGGTAAAAAAAAAGTTATTTCTCAATCAGAGCTTGCGTTCCCTCCCTTTGCACACTATCACTCATTGTTCACCTGTTCTTTGATATACACACCTACATTTGCGAGTGCTTTGTGTTGTTGATGTTTGAATTACCAGTGTGGCATTGTTACTAATGGCTCTGTGTCTTCACATTCATCCAGTGTAATCCTGTGATGATTGATGCAGTGAAAGTGAGCCCAGCCCACAGAGCTCGTTACTTCTGGGGCAATTTGCCTGGAATGAGCCGGTATAAATGCACAATCACACATGCATATGACTGTAAATCATAAGAAAGAGAATGGAAATTATATCGTGAGTATGGAACTGTGCGTATGTTTTGTTTACTTAATGGGATTAAAGGCCCTGTTGTGTGTTTTCAGACCACTTGCTAGTTCACTCAGTGACAACACGGACCTGCAGGACTGCCTGGAGATCGGACGAACTGCAACGGTAAAACAGATATTCACCGGGTTTATTGTACTGATTGAAAGGATGTTAATAGAAATGCAGTATTTTTAAAAAGTTCCATTTATCATTAGCCTGAGTTGTTACAATGCATCAAAGACAAATTTCTGTATAATTATTATAATTACGCAGATGTCTACACTGGAAGCAAGCAATGGATTTTTTTCAAAAACAGGAGTTAGCTATTCACTTTTTTTTGTTGTTAAAATCATTAAGCATTAATTGAGCTTACAGCTGATTGGTCCTGGTTAGCAAACGTTCTCTGAACATTGTGGCTTCAAATTGCAATGCTTCAAAATTCCAGTTTCTGAGCGTGTGCTGTAAATGTAGGTGAATTTGAGGTGAATCTAGGTAGTTAGATGTTAGAATGTTAAAACAAGCCACATTTTATTTCTTCCCTTTTAACCTGGAGGATTATACTAGATTAAATATTTTTGTTTCAATTCAACTGTCTTAGTTCAACAAAGTTCGCACTATCACCACCAAGTCCAACTCCATTAAGCAAGGGAAGATGGGACCTTTGCCTGTCGTCATGAATGGAAAAGAGGATTACCTTTGGTGCACTGAAATGGAAAGGTCAGTTAATTTTATAAATGTAACTTTATTTGTCTTTAATTTTAATGAAAGTTTCATTGAAATAAAAATATTCAAATAAAACTAAAGACCAAACAAGAAAGGCACAGCTATTTCCAAAGTTAGATACAGTAGGATTTGTTTCAAAAGCTTTTGTCAGTGTTTGTCTTGAAATAATAAATTGCCTCGTCTGTCGTTTGTGATTCTTTGTAAAATGATCGACACTTTATTTTTGTCTGCACTTTTAGAATATTTGGATTCCCAAAGCATTACACAGATGTGAATAATATGGGCCGGGGTCAGAGACAGAAGCTTCTTGGGCGGTCCTGGAGTGTACCTGTGATTCGACACCTCTTTGCCCCTCTGAAGGATTATTTCGCTTGCGAGTAAAGCCACTCTCTTGACCAGGCAGTATTGGCAAAAGAGGTCCAATTACATAGCAATCATCTACCCTCATGTCTCATAAATGAATTTGATTTTTTTAAGGTTTCTGCAGACTCCCAGAATGTCTATTTTTAATGTTATGCTTTATCAAGTCTTTGAAATGCACAGAGGCTTTTTGATCTGGTTTTGTACATCATAAGTACTGTAGTTTTTATCATGTATACTTTTAAACTCATTTAAAGCTGGAGAGAGCCACATGAAACTCCGCCTACTACCTCAATGCCGTTCTGTGATTGGTTCATTGTCTGGAGAAATAACTCTTTATGCTTATTTATAATTTAATGAATAAGTTAATATTTGTAGTTAGTTGGGTCTAGTCTAGTATCTGGAAAAGAAGGTTTTAACCTTACATCAAGTTTTTACACATATTTACTTATTTTGGAAAACTCAAAATTTTAAATAATGGAAATATTTGTCTGATCATTTTTTTAAATGAAGATTGGTAATCTTCATTCCTTGGTGCTGTTTTATAAAACTGTGTGACAGCTGTACTTAAGTCAACATTGGTTAATTGGTTATCATTTAATACCTCATTTAATAACTGTAAACAGTACAGTTCTTATCTTAAGATCTTGTTTTCAGTTAACAACATTTTGCTCTCTGGAGCACATTCAGCCCCTATAGTGCAGTAACCTGTGTGTACACCAGGTATTCGGGAGCACAAAATGTTGTCCGTGCCATTTTAATTAAAGCCTTGGGCTGTTGACAGATACGAGTACACTGGCATTAACTTTTAGCTTTCCAAAGTTTTTGCATTTATTTTCATTAAATGCAAATTTTAATTTTTAATACAACACTTTTGTCCTAATGTAGCTCTACAGCCTTTTTGGACAACCTGATGCAATGTGTTTAAGGGCTTAAATTCTGAATACATGCCTACAGGCTGAAAAATGGTGACTGATTTTTACTGACACAATTTCAGATGACATTAAAGGGAATTGTTTCGACAACTCTGAATTTGTCTAGTCCAAGTCTGTACATAGCATCATCATTACCTTGAGGTGGGGTATAAAAATGCATTTGGATACAAAATGTGGTGATTGAAAGCTGTCAATGTGAACTTAGCTGCTTCATAATGTTTAATATTCATTTTCTTTGTGGTTAATTAGCATGTATTTGTCACAGATTATAGTGATTCTGACGGTCACAGGTCAAAGGTTAACTTTTAAGCATTTGGGAATTTTTGAAACAATCATAAAGAAATGTTAAGCTCCGAAACAACAAGCTTGTGAAAGATGGTACAAGATTGTAAATGTAATGAATGGACCAGCTGGAGGTGTATGTGTGCTTTGGAGGAAGATCAACATCTTGCATATTTGTGTCTTCATGTCTGTTGGATGTGTAACTCTTGTAGCAATGCTTTAGATGTTCTCAATAAGAATTGTTGATGTGTTACATGTGCTTTTTGTAAAAGGCCAGTTCACGTAAAGGTGCTGTATCATACCTCTGTAGGAAAAACTCCCTCAGGTCTTTTCTGACACCAGCAGGCCTCGTTGGATTGTGGTTTTTAAATCACATGTAATTATTATATTCAATACATTGTGAAAACAAACTATATATTTGTACCCTTGAAATTGCCTTTAATACCTCTTTGTTAAATGGGTTTTTTCAAATCCCTGATTCCTTCTGGTGCTATGTTTGGTGCTAAAAATGAGACCAGTTTCTGTAGAGCATTTAAGTTTGAAAGGATTTGTTTTGTTTTAATAGCGTTTGATATTTGAAATAGTCTAATTGCCTAGCTTTATTTTTCCATGCTTGTACTAACGTGGTTAAATATAAATTGCACCAACCCTTTTAATGTCTTAAATTTTCTCATTTGATGTGTTAATTGGTTTTATCAGTCAAATAAACAGCTCTAAAGACTGATGTGTCATTTTTCTACTTTTACTTAATATTTCTTATTAATCCATCTAGTGTATTTAATAACATGTTAGAAGCAAGAGATTAAATGCAAGTGATGTTTCTGGGATTTTTTATACAAATGAATGGTGTGTATCACTTTAAGAGAAGTAATATTTAAATTATTTGCCTCTTTTAAAATGCACATCCTGCTGTTTTACCAGGTGGATTGATGGTGGCTTTTATGTGGCCGTAGTTAGTTGGTAGTTACACGGTTTTATTAGGTGGTTAGTTAATGACTTTTATTTTGACAGCTAAGACGCGTTGCCAGTGCGTATGAGGCGGTTGATGATGACTTTTATTTTGACCGCTGGGATTAGTTAGTAAACCTCTTCTGTGGTTGCAACCTGCTGCAGAAGCGGCACTTTCCGAGCCACACGCCGGTGAAACAGCAGCCCCGGTTCCTTGATATACCGCCATAGTTTGGACTTTCTGAATCAAATGTAAGATAAAGGCATCGGTTTGATATGTAATGTGCAAGCTTAAACAATAGAAGAATGTACAAAACTTTAATAGTAGTTTGCTTACTTTCGGGATTGTAATCTTTTGATGTTATGATTTAAATTATGTACATTCTTAAACAACCGTTTAAAAGACAACGATCATAACTAGAGCTGTTTATATTGGTAAATGATTTATCATTTTGACAGATTAACTGTTAAAAAGTCTTAACTGCTGTTATTTGGTAAACCCGCATTTTACAAAGTAGGCTACGCAAAAGATAAACTGCAAGGAAACGGAGGAAAACTGTTTTATGTAAAATCTAAATGCGTATTTGAGGCCTTAAGCTCTGCAATGGATATTTAAACACGGCCACAAGAGCGAAGTAACTCAAGTAGGAAGTAAAGATAGGATGTAGATTTGTTGGTGGGTGTGAATGTCTGTTTAGGGAAATGAGCCTCAACTCTTTTCTATAACCTCTCTTTTCAGTCACTTTTGTGAAAAAGGGACCTTCGCAAGTGTCACATCATCAGTTTTGGCTCAGCCATGGCGGTAAACGTGTATTCGACGTCAGTGACAAGTGACAACCTCAGCCGCCATGACATGCTCACATGGATAAATGAGTCTTTGCAGATGAGCCATGCCAAGATCGAGCAACTGTGCTCAGGTCAGTGACCAGCTGTCTGGCCCCTCCATTTTACACGCTCAACTTGAGCATCACTGAAGCGCATACAGACAAAGTTTCTGCGTGCTCTTTGGTTTCTGTGTAAATTTCAAGCCTAGCTTGCGTTTAGAGAACAAAGACTGTTAGGAA
The DNA here is from genome assembly GCA_036877585.1 of Botia kubotai. Lineage (NCBI taxonomy): Eukaryota > Metazoa > Chordata > Actinopteri > Cypriniformes > Botiidae > Botia > Botia kubotai. The sequence continues at coordinate 6,440 of JAZGTI010004890.1, forward strand.
TAACATTGAATGTGTTATGGACAGGTTGTCATTTGCATGCTAAATTTGTCTGTCAATATCTGGGTCAGTGCTTATCACAGAACGGACAAAGATAGCGTTGTACTCAGTACAGGGGGTGTGTGAGATTGGATATGAGATTTATTTTATTTTTTGACTGTCTTTTGTTATGCTGGTGTGTTTTAAGGTGCCGCTTACTGTCAATTCATGGATATGTTGTTCCCATTAAGTATTCCACTGAAGAAAGTTAAATTCCAGGCCAAACTGGAGCATGAATTCATCCATAACTTCAAACTCCTTCAAGCCAGCTTCAAGAAGATGGGCGTTAACAAAGTATGTGAACTAATGTGTATAGTTAATAATGCTAATGCTAAAGGGCAGTACAATTCATTAATTACTTTGAAACCTCTTCCATCTCTGTGCAGATTATCCCTGTTGACAAGCTTGTGAAAGGCAAGTTCCAGGATAACTTTGAGTTTGTGCAGTGGTTTAAGAAATTCTTCGACGCAAACTATGATGGAAAGGAATATGACCCAGTGGCAGCTCGACAGGGACAAGAAACGGCAGCCAATCAGAGTCCAGCAGCAGCAGCAGCAGCAGCCGCCACAATTAACAAACCAAGGAAAGTCAGCTCAGGTGAGGAGACAGAACACACAGGAAGTCCTCACTGTCATGGCATTAATCATACCTAACATTAAGCTTTGTAATCATAACTTTTTGCACTGAATCTTCAGTTTAATGTATAAATAACATAAAGACAGTATTTAATGCCATGTTTTTACTCTGTACTTCGAACGAAGACCGTTTTCTTTGTTTTTGGGGATGCAATGAGTAATTATTACAAATAGTATGTGCGAACTCATTTTAAGTCAATAACAAATCATCATCAACATTTTATTCATTTTGGGTTTGTAAAGAGTTGTCTTAGATGTATGTGGGCTTGTGTTATTGTCAGAACCAGTTGTTCCAACTAACAGATGCATGACAGGTGCAGCTGTTGTGGATTATGACCCTGAAATATGTGGGTGTGACTGAGTCACACCAGTGGGTCAACTGTTTTTACATGTATGAGAGTGACTGCTGCCTTAGGTTGTGTGTGCATGGATTTTTTTTGTTCGCTTCAGACATGGGCAGCGCCCCATCAGTCAAGCCAATGGCCCCAGTTGGTAAGATGTTCAGTCTGTTTAATTAAGACATGAGTCACACTTCCTGTCCACCTCTCTACAAGTCACTTCACCTCTGGGTGTTTCAACACTGACGGTGTTTTTAACTAAATTGTTGCACATTTAAGCCCAACAGTCATAATGTTAGTCAATCTATAGCAGGGCTGTTCAATTCCAGTGCCCTACAAACTGTAATACCAAACCAAATGGAACCCACCCTCTCTGTAATTTGCAGGTAATTCTGAACTGGGGAGTGTTTGGTTAGAGTTTGAGCTAGACTCTGTAGCTGAAGAGCCCTGGTCTATAGGGTTGGGTCTCTCACATCTTTGCTAGAGAATGGGAATTTGTCACATTGGTTGAATTCCTATCCTGAGTTCTAATTCAAGTTGTCATTTTAAGGGTTGAATTGACCCTTATCCTGTGGGCAGGTTGGTGAGTATGTATTACAAGGTGATGGATATCATGTTCATCTTTAGCTCCACAGCGTTCAGCCACGGCAGCGAAATCGGCGCCAAAGACGGCACCAGTTGCAGGAACGCGAGCAGGAACGGGTGGTGGCGATGAAGAGAAAGAAGCACTTACTCAGATGGTAAGACCTTACAAGAAACAATAAATGAAGTGTAATCACATTTGCTTTAGCCTCAATGCTACACTATGTATCAGACCTGACATGGTATCAGATTTTCACTACACAGTTATTGTGGACAAAATAATTCACAGTAATGATATTATCGTAATTTCAGTTTATCTTTAATTTTGCCTAGCAAAAATTATAGCTATTAATTTTGCCCAGCGACTCACGTTCAAAATATAAGTGTAGGGAGGTAGAGAGAGTTTGTAACCGTTGGGGCTCTTAGGGCAAAATGTAAAGTGGGTGCAGTAGCACCACCTACTGTGCTGGAGTGGTAATCAGAAATTGGTGCAGGATTATTCACAATATTATCATATGTGTATTATCAATAGCATCAATAATCACATATTAATAATCACAGTTATTGTCAACACTGGAATATTGTGACACCCTAATAGACACTGTATAATTTAACTTGTTATTGTTATGGAAGTTATGGTTAACCAATTATGGTTGGTTTATGCTTTTTAGTAGAAAATAAATTCTGCTATTTGGTAGCAGCATTTTTCATACATTCATTAATGTCTTAATATTCCCATCCGAGCAGATAAACGACCTAAAGGCCACTATTGCAGATATGGAGAAGGAACGGGATTTCTACTTTGGTAAACTCAGAAACATTGAGCTCATCTGCCAAGAGAAGGAAGGTGAAGGTGACCCAACACTGCAAAAGATTGTGGATATTCTGTATGCAACAGACGTGAGTGTATTTCAGAACATTTTAAGTGAATCTTGTATGAAAGTATCTTCAACCAGCTCAGCTTTGTGGTTTCCTCTGTTTGTCAACAGGAAGGTTTTGTAATTCCAGAGGATGGGGCGGCTGAACCAGAAGAGTTTTGACCAATCCAGGGGTGACGGTTTTTAAAATACCCCCTTGGACACTCAAATGCACACACTGGCTGATTCCTGCTGTTCTGCTGCACTTGCCTTTGGTCCATTGTTTTGGACTTTTGACTTCTGAATGTGTTTTATTCAGGGAAAATCTGTACCTTGAATTTTCAGCTTTTTTATTGACCATCATAACATTATTTTTGTGAATGGAAAATAAAGTACTTATCCAAGGCTGTTTATACATAGCAGTCCACTGAGTCCACGTTAAATGTTTCTGGGAGCTTGACAGTCCCATGCATCACTGTACTCGCACAATGTAGCTTACCCATGAGCATTGAGTAAATTCAACAAGTTTTTGCAGATTTCAGTCAGTAACCATAGAAAATGCAAATTATAAATAGGGGCTACCCATGACTAACCAGTAAGAATAAGTAGGAAACGGGTATGATGAAACAAATTCACCAGTGTGTGTTATGGTTTTGTACTGTTATCTAGTTTCTGAACAACGTGTGAGTGCCAGTTGAGCAGCTGCATGGTGTGATGCACTTCCTCTAATAAGCTACAAGACGGAAAACACGTGAACTTCCTTTTTAGCATTTCCGTTTCACACAGTCATGAAGCGATGGGGAACAAGATGACTATCACTGGAGGCGTCTGAATCGGTTACAGATATAGTCGCCTTGTAATCTCATTTGTTTAACAATCTCTGTTATCACACTTGATAATAAATGACAAGTATCACTACTATCAGGCAGTTTAGTCACATGGTTTATTTTATATAGGCGCCACATTTATTTTATTTACACTCACATATGCATCGTCCGCTAAGAACCAAGTTTTAGTAAAATGCTTGTATACAAACAGAATCAACTAGTCCACTTATAATTCGCAAACGCGCATCATTTCTCCCACGGTTTTGACTTTCTATGCATCTGGGAAACCGTGGGCTGTTGAAGACATGGTTTGACGTCCAGCTTCTGAAGACCTGGAATCTGCTCCCCAGCTTGAATCATGCGGTACACCTCTGGAAAAGTGAGCGACTGCGTCTCCGCGTCCACTCGCGATCCTTCAGACTCCCTCTCGCGGTCCACCTCCATATTATTCTGCTTCTCCATTTACTTACATGGAAGACTGGCACACCTCACCTTAAAACAATCAAAAGTGATTTAATATTTAATTTAATTGTGTTTGAATGGAGAAATCTGACGTTCGGTAACGTACCTGAAATTCTGAAGCTTTAGTAAATTGTCTTTAGACTACCCTGAAAACCAGCATCACTTTTAAGCACTAAACGCACAAGCCTTACATTTTATTTTAACAGTTGCACACAATTATAATTATTTAAGGCAAATAAACGTTTTTGAAAGTGTCTCGACCATTTCTCTTGTTTACAAAGTCTTTCGTATAACTTCCGGATACGCCCCTCTGCCGTTCCTCCAATCATAACCCCTTATGAATTTTAAAATAAAAGTCCCTGAGTCGCGTGAATTGTACATCGAATTATGAAAGTATTTTAGGATGAAAAGAGTTGTTGTGATCATTTGTAATTAAAATATTATACATATATTGGTACTGACTATTAAATAGGTAAATATTATTAAAAGTCCACAATACATAAAAACTGTTTAATCAGTCCCTCAAATATTTAGTTAGATTGAGGGTTTTATTAAGCACAGAGCTTTCCCATTTGTTGTCCAAGTATAAAATCATCTTTACAGTGAGGTTGTGGGAGACTGTCTAGACCTGCAGGAAGATGGACTTGGCCCTCTACCTGTCACCCTACCTGCTTAAGTCAATCATTAATATGTGAGCTCAGGAAGACATCTGTTAGACAATAGGAAGCCACTGTGATTTAGTTTTGGACTTTTTAGTTTCAGTTGCCTGTTTTTCAAAGTTTGGTTATTTGATCTTTAACTACCTGTGTCTAGGTTTTTTACGCACACATTAAAAAACAGAGGTAACTGAGTTTTTTTTAGTCATTTTGATCCATCAGCACCTGAGGGCTTCTGGGACTTCTCTGATTTCACTGAATGGTAAGCAGGATGGTGGACAACTGTACTTTCATGGGAGGTGGAATCCCACTATCATCGGAGTTCTTTAGAGGTAACAGATTTAACACAACACAAAAACAATTACAGATAGATAAACCCTAATGGTGTCTACCAAAGTGCTGCTTATGTAACCCGGCCATGGTTCAATGCTCAATGTAATTTTCAAGTAATTTCAGGAATGATCAAATTGTGCCACACGAAACGTACTATTATGTATAAAAATTGATTAACATCATCACTCATCAACAGAGCTGTTGATGGTCATTTCTGAGTCCTGTACTATTGTTTCCCTATTATCATACTTTGACTTGTTCCGTTGTTTCATATGTTACCGGAAGTATTACCCCCAAGGTTTCCAAAGGTTTGCCTCTAAACAAGGGCAACCAGATATTCTGTTCTTTTTAGACTGTTCCATGTTTTAGACTTTTAGACACATGAAAGGGTATTAAAAATATAAAAAACCTGCTTTTTATAAAACAGGATTGTGTATCTCCACGACCCTATCAGGGATGAGCGAGACAGAATGAATGGATAATACATCCTCTTGCACGACCATCAAATACTTAATGATGCGCAATTGCTGATTGTTAAGGAACTTAGATTGTTTCATGTTTTTTTACTTGTAGTGATCAAGAATGATCTTTGGCTGTTCCTTCTTCCCGCTGTGTTTGCCGTGCTGCTACTTGCTCTTTTCCTGGAGGAGATCGGCTTTTTTCTGCGTCACGTTCCCTCTCCACAGCGCAGGCGCCTCAGCCTGTGGATCTTGGGAATATACCCGGTAAAAACTCCTCCATAGTTTAATAAACTGATTTCAGTTTTATTTAGCCCTTGGTAACATTGCATTTCCTGGCAGGTCTTTGGAATGACATCTATCGTTTCGCTGTACGTCCCACGCTCTTCATCTCTGTGTAATTTTATTGCTTCTTTGTAAGTGACCTTTGACCTTCACTGTTTTATTCGAATTGCACCAACACCAAATGACAGTCAAGCTGCTATGTGAATTGTGATTTGCTCTTTTGTAGATATCACTCCATTACATTGTTAAAGTTCATGGGTCTTATCCAGGACTTCTTCGGTGGAAAGGCCTGCATGCTGGAGGCGTTAGCAGGGGAGAAGGTGTCTCCAAACCCCTTTCCTTGTTGCTGCTGCTGCTGTCTTCCGCTCTTCAACATCAACAAGTACTTTCTCTTTTAATACTCGCTCCTCCTCAATCTTCTATTGGTTAGACAAACAGATAGCTCCGCCCCACATCACCGTCATTAGTTGGGCTAATGTGGATATGTCAGGCTGGTGGGGATGCTCAAGTAAATAAAGCAGTACACAACAGAGTACACACTTAACAAATTACCTGCCTACAGGTACATTACTTATAGCTGTCTCTGCAGCAAGATAAATGTACAATTACTGACGTTTTGATCCAAAGCAATTCACAGTTACACTATAAGCTATACATTTTATTGGTATGTGTGTATTCCTTGGAAATCAAACCCTTGACCTTTGCATTGCTAATGCAATGCTCTAGCCATTGAGCTACAGGATGACATGATATTGTTTCTATCAGGACCAGTGTGCGCTGGATGATGGCTGCCGTGCTTCAGCTCTCTGTGGTCAGAACCATCTTGTTCTTTCTCACACTTGTTCTCTGGACAGATGAGCAGTATGACTATGGGGATGTGAGTACAAACAATGCTCTGCTCACTGTAGAATGAGAAGCCCTGATTTATGTATGAAATGTAATCTCTAAGGAATAAGTACAAGTAAGATATTCGGGTAACAAATGTCGTCTTTAAAAATAAGATCCAATTTACTGAGCAAAAACAGGATACTGACCAAAACTGGCTTATATTTACATTTACATTTATGCATTTGGCAGATGCTTTTATTTCTGTAAAATGTATATGAAACTGTGAGTCTTTATGATCTGTTTCTCATAGGTGGATTCGGTTAACCCCAACATGTACATCAATGGAATCATTGCCGTATCCACCTTTCTGTCCTTCTATGGCTACCTGCTGTTTTACAACGCCACAAAAAGGGCGTTGCCTGGATACGGCATCCGAGCCAAGTTTATCTGCATCATTGTTATCCTGGTCCTCTGTGGATTACAGAGCGGAATTTTGGAGACCATGGGTGCGCTGAACGTCATTCCATGCACACCTCCTTTCTCTGACCTCTTTCGCTCTCAACGTAAGAAGTGCAAAGATTTGTTTCAACATAAAAATACTAACGTTCCAAGTAAAGCTAATTAGTTAAATTAATGATTATGTCTCTCCTAGTGATTTACCACTACTCTGTTATTGTGGAGATGTTTTGCATCAGCCTCTTTGCACATCACACCTTCCGGAAAGTTGAACCCTGTCACGAGGACAGTGATGAAATGGAAGATGATGTCACACAGGCTCTCAGTGAGAAAGCGGTACAGACTGAGGAAGACCTATCGTCTGCCGTGCAGCTCTCCTGTCAAGAGGATGAGCCATGCCGTTCTAACCTTGGATACAACAGCGACAGTGAAGAGAGCCTCTGTAAAATTGAACATGCCCCACTAGACCACTTCCCCTTTTCTTTCCCCATACAACATACACGGCAAACTGCAGCAAACACAGATAAAGTACATACTAAACCGCTTAAAGGCTCCACAAATGTGGAGCTGCCAACAATTACTGTGAGAGCTGAGATTAACCATAACGACAGTGTTGATGTTACTGTTGTATAGCAATAAAACAAACGATAATGTATAATGATATTTTATATATGAGCATGAAAATATATACCTTTTTTGTATCACAGATGTAACCGTTTTAAACTTTAAACAATTTTTATTATAAATACACAAAACACAAATATTTCAAAGTATAAAAATATGCCCCATGTAAATATGCTGCATGTATTTCAGTAGTTAAATTGTGTCTCCTATGCGGACAAAAAAAGCTTTGCTTGGTAGAAATATTTTCAGTTTGCTTGCGGAAACTTGCTAAGACCTCGTGTATTTTATATGTCTGTAAAATAAATATAAAGTATGTTAAACGTCATAGGTTTGTCGCTTAAAAATTGCTATTTGCGGTTGTTGACACCCTTGACACTTTTTAAGATGACTCATATTAGGAATGTGACACACGGTCAGCGAGCTTGACCAATGAGCGTGTCGAACTCTTGTCCCGGCTACACCTCGACCAATCATCAACGTGAATTCCGTAGCCCGCTGTTCTAATGGCATAGGGATCAGCTGGCAGCGGTGAGGTGAACATGGCGCAAGATTTTAAAGGTAGATTTTTATACTTTCTTCAAATAATGACGATTTGACTGGGCGATTTAGATAATTTAGATGAATCAACGTATTAGACTGGGATGCGTTTGTGTGAATAAATTACACGTCTGAACTGCAGCGAAGTTTTAATTGTGCTACATAACACACATGCAGTTCATGACTAAACGTTTGCATAATCAGATGCGATTTATCTGATTCTTTATTTTTTAATGCCTAATGCTGACGTTTACAAATGAGCCACTTACTTACATGTGATTTAAGATTGCAGGGTGTTCTGTAAACTTTCATGGGAAGATCTTCAAGATCTCTGCCGCAGAGAGCGACTGCTGTGCGATCAGCTGGGTGTGACTAAAAACAACTTTAATGACTATGAGGTGGAGTATCTGTGTAACTACAAGAAATACAAGGTGAGTTATTGCGTCATTTATGCATTAGCTGCACACCCGTGCAACCTGTGACCTCATCATTTGTGGCACCATTTGTTATTGCCTTTTCTCCCAATTTCATGTTTTGAAAATTCATTTCAGCCATACTACTCTGTAGACTTCAAAATGTCTCAATTTAGGGTCAAGAGTTCTTTTTGGTGAAGTGGAAGGGCTATGCGGAGTCAGAGAACACATGGGAACCTCGTAAAAACCTCAAATGCCCCGTAATCCTGCGCCAGTTCAGAGAAGACATGAGTGCGGCTCTGCTTCAGGCGAATGAGCCGCTCGATTCTGCGTCTTTGAGTACCTCCACCGCCTCTTTTCTCGCCAAGAAGGCCAAGCATCGCATAAAGCTTCAGAAATGGGAGGAACTCATGAACCGGACCTGCAAGCAAAAGGGTCGCATATTTGTCTGCAACGACGTTGACCTGGCGGGACCTCCTAAAAAATTCACCTACATTAACGAAAATAAGTTTGGCAAAGGAGTGGAGGTGAACGCGGTGACCGTGGGCTGTGAGTGTGACGACTGTATCGCTCAGCCTGCGAAAGGCTGCTGTCCGGGTCTGTTGAGTCATCGCAGGGCGTATAACGACAGCAGGCAGGTGAAAGTGATGCCTGGTTTACCGATCTATGAGTGTAACTCCAGCTGCCGATGTGGGCCGGACTGTGGGAACAGGGTCGTGCAGAGAGGTATTCAGTATGATCTGTGCATCTTCAGAACAGCCAATGGGAGAGGGTGGGGTGTGCGGACACTGCAGAGGATTTTCAAAAACGCCTTTGTTATGGAGTATCTTGGAGAGGTAAGCAAGTCACATTGTGCATGCTGTGTGGATAGCATAGCTATACAGTAGAACAAAAAGTCTAAAAACATTCCAACAAGAATCCCGATAGTTTTATTGCACCACTTAAGAGTGTATTCAAAAATAGTAATTATACATTTTGTAGTTTAGAAAGTGAGTAGATAACGAGTGTAAAACTATAGCTACATTTGTTGATGTACATTAATATGTAATATTTAGCTAAACAAAAGAAGAAAAATGAAATTATAGATTCTATAAAAACATTCTAATATTCTAAAGTCTAATGTCTTTGTTTGTGAAAATTAGCATATCCTTGTAGATTTTTACTTTAAATTTTAATGATCAAGAAATATGATTGTTTTGTGTGTGATTGTTTTTACTCTTGGTTGAAATGCCATCATCCCTTATTACAAAACTGACAGCAACTTTCTGATGTTAAATCCTTTTTCTGACATGTGCAGTATCGTTTTGCGTTATTGTCAATGTTTTCTGTAAGTGCTTCTTACTGACCTGCTGTCAGCCACGTGTTCCATCAGGTCATCACCACAGAGGAGGCGGAGAGAAGGGGAGTGGTCTATGATAAACAGGGCGCCACCTACCTGTTTGATCTAGACTATGTGGATGATGTGTACACCATTGATGCGGCTCATTATGGAAACATCTCTCACTTTGTCAACCACAGTGTGAGCACTAGCTATCTCTACCCAGCATCTGTACCGTCTAATAAAACTATTAGTAAATAATGTGGAACAGATTCATGTAAAGTTGTAATGTTGTTTAATTATTGTATGAATATGTGCATGCTTGATCCTAACAGCTGTTAAAGGAATTCTAGTCTTTGGCCATAGAAACTTAAATATAAAATGTATATTAATCTTTGTCTGAGATTGTTTAATTTTATAGCAACACACTGCAGCAAAACATGAAATAAATATATAGTTACCCATGTTTTCCAGTGCGACCCAAACTTGCAGGTGTATAATGTATTTATCGACAACTTGGACGAACGACTGCCAAGAATCGCGTTCTTTGCGAGACGAGGTATCAAAGCAGGAGAGGAGCTCACCTTCGACTACAAGATGACAAGTAAGAACAAAGTCTTTTATTCTTCTCTTTATTACATTCTTGACACTTGAAATATAAAAAAAATGTATGTTATGTATTGTTAATGTTATGTATTAACTTTAAGGCATGACTTGTACTTTGTATTATGTATCTGTCTGTTTTCAGTTGATCCAGTAGATGCAGAGAGCTCAAAAATGGACCTGGACTTAAGTCGGGCAGGATCTGACAGATCGCCCATCAAAAGGATCCATATGGAGTGCAAGTGTGGAGTGAAGAATTGTCGAAAATATTTATTTTAATCCATCCTGCGGCACAGGACCTGCGCAGAGAATGGCTCTCGCACAAAGCACCCACACTGTGATGAGTCTTTTAAACTTGTATTTCCTAAAATGTATTTTTGTATGTTTGTGTGTTATTTTATGTTGCTTTTATTTAATATACTGTAAATAGATTAACATCATACATTGTTACTGTTTAAAACGTTTTATTTGAACTTTTTATTTAACTTTACTGTTGACGTGCATTCCTTTAAACTTTGCTTCAATAAAGCAAAATTATTAATTTTACTGTTTCAGACTGACTTAGGGCAATAATATTTTCATATATATTTCTTTCGTATGTTCTGTTTTTATAAATTAGTTTGATAACTAATAAAAAAATCTTACTGCTTTGGTTTAGGTTATTGATCCTCACTGAAAGTATGTATTTGTGTTTGCCGGCAGATGGTGCTATTGTATTCATATTTTCAAATCTCTTTTCTCTAATTCTCTCTTTTCTCTTTCAAATATCAAGTCTATTTTAACTGTCAATTTCATTCAAGCTTCAATAACACCTTTCGTTCAGGGTGATGCTGAGTTTTTAACAGATGCAATGGCAAATAGGAAGTGAACGCAAAAGATATTGAGTAAACAAAAGTGTCTGACCTCGTGAATTAATTGTTTTTAGTTTTGAAAGTAACAGTGGTTAATATTATTTAAAAGTAATATTTTGTTCTACAACATAAAGACATAAATTACATTCAGTCATACTTTAAACGTAAATAGTTTTTTTTTCAAATTGCTAACACCTGGTTGTTTAAGGATTACAACATTTCTCATAAGTCACGTAAACGTATGACCTTCGTGATAAAAAGTTGTAGCCATTATTTATCATTTAATGAATAAGTGGGAGGGCTATGGTGGAATCTTAGACAGAATCAAGATGGCCTTGCTTGATCTCTGACCTGAATCCCCATCTTGGGCCAGTCAGTCAGTCAGTCAGTCAGTCAGCTTAGTTCACCCTCTTTGACATTCTTCTGGGTCAGCACAATTCCTGCTTCCATTCCCCTCTACTTTACAAACTTCCTGCTTTGTCACTCTGCTTATATATCCTTACCTATTTAAACCCCTCGTCCTCTCTGTACAATCTACAAACTACACATAGAATGTTTATGTGCTTTTCTCGGTCAACCATGTGTGAGGGTGAGTTGTTGTCTTTATTGGATTTTGAGGATTTGCTGTGGATCAAACCTCAATAAGCTCAGACTGGGAAACATTAATCAGTTGACCTCACACATATGGTCTGAGTATCTAACCATAGCCAGTCTCCCACAGAGTGGACTAATGTTCACTCATCACACAGAGCTGCTCATTTCACTGCTAAACTCCCATGAAAACTGTGTGTAAATTCAGACTTATTAAGGAGGATGTTGTGACATCCAGGCACCCTGGTTTTTTGTTTATAACATTTACTTGTTTATTAAATACTCATGATAATATTTATCATTTTGGTACTCAAATGTTACCTATATAAAGATACAGGAAAATTACATGTGAGGTTTCTGTAGTGTGACATTACATGTAAAGGTCACATGTGTGTTCCTGTAGCTCAGTTGGTACAGCATTGTGTTAGCAGTGCAAAGATTGTGGGTTTCATTTCCAGGGAACACACATACTGATAAAAACGTATATCTTAAATGCACTGTTAGTTGCTTTGGATAAAAACGTCTGCCAAAGGCATAAATGTAAGTGAACATCAGCATAGCTGTGTAAACGCTTTTATTTCTACGTTTCTAATTTAATACCTTCATGCTGTCATGACTCTATATGTTTGTGCAAAACCCGTTGATCCATGTTATCTGTTGTCCCAGCATGATTTGAGACTGATCCAAAGAGCATCTTGTGTGCTTCAGTGGAAGCAACAACATCTGACGGTATGTATTTTTCCAAAAATGTTCTTATAATGCAGAATCTTAACAATTTCTTATTAATTTCTTGCCATATTATTTCTTGTTTTTATTATATTTTAGATCTAAAAAGACCTTAGATCCTTTTTATTTGAGGTTTACATTAGAAGTAAAATTGAAATTTATTTTGGAGACTCAAACATTTGAAGCCCTCTGTAGCTTTGTGCTGGCTCACGTAGGCCCTCCTGCAGTGCAGAGCGTCAGCCATACGTTTAAAGTAGATTAAGGTCAAAGGTCAGTCCAAGTAATCTAAGTGTGCCAACCCGAGGTGTTTATGTTTGCAAGGTGGCAAACCTCACTGTGAAAGAGGTCAGAAACATGAGGACAAAGAATGACACCAAAACATTAATGAATATTGCTGACTGAGTCAGTTGGTTAATAAGAAATGCTGGGCAGCAGTTTTCCTCATGTTATCTGATATATTTATCATGCACTTTAAATTCCTATTCATTATTTTTTGTCAGGTGGGACTTTTATTATATAGTGATTTGAGAGAGTATTGTTTTAGCATTAAAAACACGACAATTCTTAAATTAAGTTGCAGCCAATCTTTAAAGTTTTAATGAAGCATACTGCTAGAAGGTAAAAGTCAGACCACATAAAGAGTCAATAATGCAACAAAAGTAAACTTTTATTGTCATGTTGGAAAAAAAATCTGTTGATTTACAGATCAAGATTTCTGAATCTGAAAGCTGACTCACATTTTCTTTCTCTTTTTTTCCCGTTTACCCCCTTCATACGTCATGCATTCACAAATAACTCCTGAGTTGCTCAACTAAAACCAAATCTCATGAATATTTGATGGATAGATGCTGTCTATTGCTCTTGTAATAGCTAACTGTATGAGTAAGTGTGGCTTGTCATTTCTGTATTAAAAGAGTTTTTGAATTCATTTAGTTATGAGCTGAGATGATGAAATCATTAATCATATAATTCGCCAATAATCTAAGTGTAATCAGAAACATGATTTTGTGATCAAGTCTATCGATTAATCTACAAAGCAAATTATATTTGGGACATGAAGTTTGTTCATTTTTTAACTTAAATGTAACAATTTCTTAATAAGTTTGTTTGCTAAATACAATTCCCATTATTTAGTTTAGATTTTTTAGAAATTTGTTTTAAGATAAATGGAAGTGTTCAGTAGTATTTTTAACACATTTAATTTCTCAGTCTGAATAACAACATTTCAAAATGGAGGTCTTGGCTTCACGTCAATACATCTTTTAGATGGAACAGGATTTTGTTTAGCAAAACAATATAGGATGGTTAAACAATAGCTGATATTTCTCTGGCTGTAGCTTTAGGGATAAATTAAAGCGGAATAGCATGTATTCCACGCAGCAATTATTTACAGCAGGGATAGGGAACCTTATTCCTGGAGGGCCAGTGTCCTGCAGAGTTCAGCTCCGACCCTCATCAACCACACCTAAACCTGCTAATCAGGATTACTAGAAGGCAAGTGAGTTTTATCAAGGTTGGAGTTAATCTCTGCGGGACACTTGCTCTCCAGGAACAAGCTTCCCCATCACTGATTGACAGGGTCCCACAATATCTTGAACAAGGTTTAAACATATTATTAAAAGTAAAAAGTTTGTTTATGTTATGACATCATTTCACTTTTGCATGTGTAGTTGAGAGCAATAATTTTGTGATTATGACCATAGCAAGACTTTAACGTCCCGGTTGAATATTCTATGTTGTTTAAGGCTCAGCTCTTTGTTTTGTCAGAAATCTTTACAGTTGTGTGTTAGAAGTATAGTCATTAGTTGATCAACTGCAGGAGTGGTTTCTATGAGTCCCAGTTCCATCCACACACTCATACTTGGCACAAACACTCACACACACACACACACATGCATGGTAAAAAGATGATGATCAAGGGTTGTAACTCCACCCTTTGTTCCATCCCCATCTGAAGTTAGTGCGTTGTCCATATAATACACATGAAATTACACAGAGGTTCACAGTTATTTTACAAAAGATAAGATGCCTGAAGCAACTAAAAATGTTCTACCAGGCATTTTTGCTCATTACAAAATCACATCCTTTCCCCCCCACCCCAACACCAACCCAAGCAATTTTCTATTCACAGGTGAATACACGATAGCCCAAACCTTCATTCACATACTGTAGCCCACCCTCGACACCCCCCCACGACCCCCAAAGACGAGAAGAAGAAAAAGTCTTGAAGAAATCCTTAAGAATCCAAGAAGTTCATTTTACTTCCGTGGAAAATCAATTTTGTCTCTCTGTGTTGTTTTTTTTCTTCTGTTAAATTCAAGTCTCTCCAGAGAACCGGGCTGAATTGTACACTCCACTGTGCCACAATTTGCAAATTTGTTATCAGTAATGCAGCTGATGCTGGCACCTTCTCACCCGCGACCCGCAGGCTTGTGAAGTGAAGCGAGACACGTTCTCCGAAAATCCACCAATACACAGTGTTGTGTTTTCCCCAGCATATGTTTTAGTATGATTTATTGGTGTCTATAGAAGCATACAGCTTTTAAATCATTCCTGCATTGGTAACATTAACCCTTGGTAATAAAGTAAGGCATATGATGCAGATAACAGAAAGAATTATTCCATAGACCTTGTCATTAATTTCTGCAGTTTTTCTTTGTTCTTGCAATGAGGGTTTTAGACAAGAAAGTATGATCACTCCAACCAATCCTGTATCTACCCTACAGACATGTCATAGGTTTTTGCCCCTTTCACATTCAAAGAAACGTTACAATCTCTATGTCCAATCTGCATTAGTTCAGCATTCCGATTCAAGTCACAATATGCCAGAGAAACCATGTCACTGATCAATGATTTCTTGAGTTGTGTGCAATTTGTGCGCAAAACATTAAGGGAAATTTATTTGACAGGTCAACCCATTTCAGAATTTAGTTCACCGACTTCTTAGCTCCTAATGAAACGAATACTATTAAATAAATCTAAACATTCCTCTAACAGCTTACTTCTTTTTTTCTAATCTCAAACACATTCATAATTTTTACAAGAATTCAGTCGCAGAATTAGATCTCTGCTTTTAAAGGTCAACAGCAGGTCAAATCACACGTGTACTATGTTAGACTCCAATCCAGCACAAACATTTGCAAGAAATTCATTTATCTTTAGCGTGTAACACACTTTAAATCGGAACTAATTACCTTTATAAGATACACATGAAATTTACACATTAAAAACGTTGTAATTTTGTATGAATCCAATAGTGAACTTTCATTCAAGTAATTCAAAATGCAAAGCACTATGTAACATCTCCTCTACAGCATGTTCTGTGCAATCATTTGTAAGGATAAATGATCGGTTGATTTAACCGCATTACATCATTAACGGATCAGTATATTCATTCTGTCCTGGTCACTCAATATCTGGCCTCCTCACAAATTCTAACAAATGTCTCTGAGTTACGAGACGACTTACAGTAACGTAGCTTTTCTTGATTTCAATAACACATATTCAGTTATAAAAATGATAAGGGCATGAGTTATTTTGTGCAATGCTATGAAATATTTTTCATCAAAAATCAACAGGTAAACAGAGAAAGAGAGAGAGACGAATAAATAAACAATAAATTACAGCAAAAATCTCATTAAAATCACTCAGGGACAAAGCGCCTATAAACCCAAACAGGCATTTATTCACATAGATTCATATTTTCTATCAGCTTCCTTTGTCTCTATAATACCTTTGAATTAAATTGTAGAGGAAACATTATTTGTTTTCGATGTTTCTGTGTAGCTTTTGTCACACAATGTTTTTCTATGAGCATCGTAATTCCTGTCTGATGGGGCCACAGGAAGGATTCAGCCCAACCAATTAGCATAAATTGTAGGAACTTGTCTTTTTTCAATACTATTCCTAGAGGCTTATGCTTGTCTCTTGGCACGCATTCTTAAATATAGTTTAATCTCAAATTTGTTTAGCCTTCACGATAAGGAAATATACATGCATGTTCAGTATTCCTGAATCACTAGTTCAAATAATACACATTTACTCTGCCAAGAGTTCAGCTCTTTGCAAGTCATGAACAACATTTTCGCAAATCTGTTTTTGTGGCCATCAAGATCCTTGTAAAGACACATACTGAGCCAAATGGTAACGTTTGTTGGGATCAATCGTAAGATGCCATTTGATATAGCCGTCATACATTCACAATAAAATACCAGTTTGCTTGATTTCTGAACTGCTAGATTTGTCATGTTTGTCACCCCTCGAATGCACCCCAATGGAAAACAGGTTTCTTCAAAGCTGTTTTGAGTTGATTTATCGTAACACACATTAGTGTAGAGCCCCCTAACATCACTAAGGTGATAGTAGATGCTCATTCCATGACATCCACTCTTTTAAAGCCTCTTAAACTGAATCAAAGGCCACAAAAGCTCTTACAGTTCCTCCATGCCTTCATCTTTAAAGACCCCCTATTCCCTCCCCCTCGCCGTCCACATGCCAATCCAGAAGAGAACGAATGGAAAAAAATGACAATATGAATGAACACTCTTCACATTACACAGTAAGGCTCACGGGGCAGTGGAGGTTGAGTTCTACAACAGGGAGGCAGGTGGGCCAGCAGACCCTTCTTCAGGTCTTTGTTGAGGAAAAAGCAGATGATGGGGTTCACGCCTGCCTGGGCGAAACTCATCCACACTGTGGTGGACAGATAGCGGTGTGGGATGGTACAAGCCTTCACAAAGACCCGCCAGTAACAAGCCACAATGTATGGGGACCAGAGCACCAGAAAAAACAAGGTGATGACATAGAACATCCTGCCAAGCTGCTTCTCAGCCTTAAACTCCTCCATGCCCAACAGGCGTCTATTCTGGTTGTGCAAGTTCTGCCTGATGCCCAGTAAAGTGGGAGGCATTGGACCGCGGCCGAACCCTGCTATCCAGTTTGCGGCCGCCTGGCCTGTGGCTCCAGGCCCATGAAAGGTCCAATTTTGGCTGATGGCTGGAACCATCTGGACGGGCTTCATCTTTCGGTGTTTGTATTCAAACAGCAGGAGCTTCATGTAGACCACATGAGTGGCCAAGATTAACACAGCCAGCATCAACATAAACCCTAACGTATCGTTGGCCTTGAAGTAGCGATGTTCAAAGATGCACTGGTCCTCCTCGCGGATAAACTTGTAGGTGCCTACATCAAAGACGGGTGGGAAGGCCATGGCCACCGACAATGTCCAGACCATACATACCACCGCGACACAGGTCCAGAAGGTCATGCGCTTAGAGTAGAACCGGTGGTGGGCAATGGCCATGTAACGTGTGACGCTAATGCAAAACAGCATGAAGGCAGCATGGAAGCAAAAAAGTACAGCCATGAAGGCCACCACCTTGCAGCTGAGCACGCTGTAAGTCCAGGCTGAGCCGTTCTTGATGGACACCAGTACGAAGGGAAAACAGACCGCAGAGCGAATGGTGTCGGCAAGGCAGAGGTCCAGAAGAAAGTAATAAGGTGCCTTGTGAAGGGATCTGTCCCGTAACACTAGCAGAGACACCACTAAGTTACCCACCAGGCTGATGCAGATGATCAACCCCAGTAGAACAAGTTTAACATAGGTGGAAACAGCCGAAGAAGGTGCTCCACCCATCATGCCACCTGTAGTGGACACTACGGCTGCCAACGGGTTCCCGGGCCCATCACTGCTTGCGTTTCCGTTGGCCATCCCTTTTGCCGCTCTGATCGCACACGCCCTCCTTCTCCTCCGAAACCGACTCCTGCTTTACCCCCACTTCCTCCACTCCCACCTCCACCTCCGCCTCCTCCGGCTGAGCTGTCGTCCGTCCTCGTGGTTGCCTGTCGTTGTTGTCTCAGATGGAATGAGAGAGGCTTGATTTGCATTGCCCCATTTTGCACGGTTCTCTTTGGAAGTCCCCTTCAAAGTTGACAACTCTGTCAGCCGTCACCCCTAAGAATACAGAAGAGAACATTTGTTACTGTTTTTCTCTTGCAAAGACTTGTTTTTACGGGCTATATACACCACTGACATTTGGGAAAAGTATAGTGCGTTTGTAAATGCCTGGAGGGAAATTTTAGGTCAGGTGGAATAAGGTAGCATGTAGCATAGTGATACTGACGCAGGACAAAAAAACTTATTTTTTAAACCACGACAGCTTTTTTTTAACAGTGCTGCTTTTTCTCATGGATAAAAAGATGTAAAACTCCTGAAGCTCTGAGAATGTTTTCTGCTTACATGAGGAAACACATTACACAGCAAGAAACATAACCGCAAACTACTGGTTCTGAATGAAACTGCATTTCAATTAAATAACTATGTGCTGCAATCTATAAACAAATTTATAAACAACAGTTTGTGTTTTCAACTTACTTTCAGCAGAGGAGAAGCCGTAACTTAAAATCTTACATCAAATCAAAAAAAATAATTTGGAAAACTTCAACACAAGCTTTCACAAAACATGATTGACAGATGAAAGGTGCTACACTTTTTGCTGTTTACAGAGCTAGGGCTATTACAGAGACTGGTGTTTTTAGGTAATATAAATATTTTATGTGTGGTATTAAACATGTTTACAGAATCTTAAGTAAACTACAGCTCTGTGTAGATTATGTATTTGCAAATATTCGACTATTTAAGTAAAAGCAAATAATTTAAAGCCATTTAAGCAAAGCAATTTCCACGTTTTTATTCTTAAAAAAATCTGCATGTTTCATATATTTGTAAAACATAAACAGTTTAAGCTCTTAACTACGAAAATGGTTTATGAACTAAATTTTATTCGTTTTGTCATACGGTACATAAGGACTTTCGATTTTAGAGATGAACCAATCAGAATAGAATATTTCCGAAGTGCCCAAAATACGGTAACGCCGGTTGTTGACAGACACTTAAAATGAATAAGAAACTATTTAAAGGCAACCTTTGGACTCCTTTGAAAAGCGGGTATGGAAGGTAAGATATTGCATTGCATTGTAAGTCATGGGCATTGTGTCTGTTTAAACGATAATAACGACGGGTAGATAATGTCGAACAAGTTGGTCGTTTCTGTCGCGGTTATACGAGCGTTGTGTGCGACGTCTGAATTCAATGTGATGATAAGTCAGGACAGTGTCTGTTGAAATAATACGCTGAAACATTGCTAAATTGTCCTCGCGGGCTGCGCGGATAAACAAATATACAGCGGGACCAGCATAGTCAAATGACTCGCATGAATCGGTTCTTTTATGAATCGTTTATAAGAAGTCACGATCTTACTGTTTGAATCATTATCCGATTAGCGATTTCTTCACTAAATGAAGTAAAGCGGTTACAGAATCAGCATATCAACAAATACTTTCCGTTTTAGGAAACTGAATTATTGGTTTAAATGATCAAAACACAAAGACACAAAGATGTTTGACCCCACCATTATCATCATCCTTGGATTTTTTAAATCGACCAGTGAATCAATTGGCGGTCTCTTGAACGTGATAAGCAGGGCTCCTGTAAGCATCTACTGTACCATGCTGGGGAACATCATCTGCTTCCCCGTGAGTAGATCATCTGTTTCCACCACACGCTACATGGCATGCCAGTAACTAGTCTTTCGTGGTAATTACCTCATTGTTGCTAGGCTACAATACATCACTTTTTACGTGTTAAGTATGGGCATGTGGCTTGGGATGCGGGGGTGGGGGAAGGGGGTATTAAAGGAGACAGGGGAGGAAAAACCTTTTTAATCTGTGTTGAGGACATATACGGTATAATTGCCAAGCGGACCCTTTTCCCCTGCTGTGTCATAGCAAAGCCAACTAGCATTATCCAACTGTCTTAAAATGAAAGAGCATTGACCCATTAATTCAGATGTATATGTTCACCCGCTGTGGCAATATTGGCAGCTCCTAAAGAGCCATCTGAGCGACCCCTCAATGGTGTAACTGGCTAACAGGGAGTGTTCGCAGAACGTTGGCTTATGTTCTCTAAAAGTTCTCTCA
>JAZGTI010004891.1:0-26830 GCA_036877585.1 Botia kubotai
ACTTTGCAGTGGTACTTTCTAGGTCATTGGTTTTTGAAGTTTGTGCAACACTGCATCAGCAGACAATACAATATCATTGCGACACAGCAATGAATGAGCATTACACATCAAAACTGTGATGACTCAATCATACATGTTTCTCAACAGCCACCAATCAGTGGTTTATTCCTGCTGTCCGGGGTGACATTCCTCCTGGCTGTGCTGCTTATGGATTTGTGTGTGAGGGCACCAGACTTTTGGTATTTGGGGGCATGGTTGAGTATGGAAAGTACAGCAACGACCTTTATGAACTACAGGTAAGCCTTTTTGTTTTTCAGAAACAGTCTTTGTTTCTTTGTTTTACAC
The DNA here is from genome assembly GCA_036877585.1 of Botia kubotai. Taxonomy (NCBI): domain Eukaryota; kingdom Metazoa; phylum Chordata; class Actinopteri; order Cypriniformes; family Botiidae; genus Botia; species Botia kubotai. The sequence goes on from JAZGTI010004891.1 coordinate 346, forward strand.
TTAATACTGTGTTGTACTCGACATCCGCTCATTCGTATTTCTTATCAGCTCTGGTCTTTTGCCAATGTAACAGTTATCGTAGCAGTTAAACGTCTGCATTTAAACGAGTGAACTGCTTTTATGCATGAAAAGTGACTTTAACTTAAGTGACTTCAACACAAGATAAAAGTGACTTATCTTAAACCGTTTTAAACAGGCCAGCAGGTGGGAATGGAAACGGTTGAAGCCCAAAGCCCCTAAAAATGGACCACCGCCTTGTCCCCGTCTGGGTCACAGCTTCTCTCTTGTTGGAAACAAATGCTATTTGTTCGGTGGACTGGCTAATGACAGTGAAGATCCCAAAAACAATATTCCAAGGTACAAAACCGCCCTTTCGTTTATTCTTAAAGGTGAAGGAAAATCAGACTGATCACCATAATACTCTTGTAGTCAATTAATAATGGTGGCATGTGCTCCAGCTGTTAGTCATTACCTGTGTTGCATAGCTTATTTGTTTTGAGGATGCAATGAAGGGAAAGGTGTGTGGATCTCAAATATTATGTTTGAGCATCCCACCCAGAATTGTAAGTTTCTCCTTCCTGCACCAGATACCTGAATGACCTGTACACACTGGAGCTTCGCCCGGGCTCAAACGTAACCGGCTGGGACATCCCCATTACATACGGCGTGCTGCCGCCCCCTCGCGAGAGCCACACTGCTGTCGTCTACACTGAGAAAACATCCAAGAAGTCTCGCCTCATCATCTATGGCGGCATGAGTGGCTGTCGCCTCGGAGACCTCTGGACGTTAGATATAGGTGAGTTAAATTGTTATAGAAAACATTTACCTGTGATCCGCTTTTATAAACTGTGTGGGATTAACATGCTCTGTTGTGTAGATACCTTGACCTGGAACAAACCCGCCATAAGTGGCACAGCACCGCTACCCCGCAGTCTGCACTCTGCCACCACGATCACCAACAAGTGAGTCTTAGGCTAGCTCAGCCTTCTGAGGCTAGCTCAAGCAATGATGCATTTCTACAGATCTTACCTAAAATTGAGATAAGATAATGGTCAAAGTGATTCATGGTGATTTTTTTCTTCTTAATATGCATTAATGGTTCTATAGTGTTTAGATTAGTTTGATTAGTTAGTGCGTTATATTCCAAAAGACGTTAAAAGGTTGTGAACACTATTGTGTTGACTTTTAGTAATGGAGTCATTCTCATTTTGCTCCTTTTCTCACAGGATGTTTGTGTTTGGTGGATGGGTTCCTCTGGTTATGGATGATGTCAAAGTAGCGACACATGAAAAGGAATGGAAGTGCACTAACACGTTGGCATGCTTAAATCTGGGTAGGTACCTTTGTCTGTTTCAGTGTTCAAATAAGTTTCATTATGCCTTTATTGCTCTAACTTCATCTGCTGTTTTTCATGCATTTTGTCACTGAACTTGTCACAATGTGTTCTGAGATTGCTTTTGTGAAGGATACCTACATTGCCTTAGAATTTAATAATATAAAGTAATATGTGGTATCTTAGGTGGCAGTGTGTGGTGTTTGCCTTTTAAAAGGGACTTCAGGTTGCAAGCAATTTTCCTAATGCTAGTTTTTTTATTTTTCTTATTTTTTACATTTGTTCTCTTCAGATGCAATGTCCTGGGAGACGATATTAATGGACACACTAGAGGATAATATCCCAAGGGCCAGAGCTGGGCACTGTTCTGTGGCTATTAACAATAGGCTGTATGTCTGGAGTGGCAGGGATGGCTACCGCAAAGCCTGGAACAACCAGGTTTGCTGCAAGGATCTCTGGTACCTCGAGACAGGTGAGCTGCGCCGTTAATCTTGTCATCATCTTGCTGCAGAAAATGCTTCATTATGTATCTCATCTGAAGTTGATGATGCATAATCTTTCTCCATCAGGTCGTCCTCTGCCACCATCACGGGTACAGCTGGTCCGCGCCAACACCAACTCTCTTGAGGTGAGTTGGGGGGCGGTGCCCACTGCCGACACTTACCTGCTACAGCTGCAGAAGTATGACATCCCTGCGGCGACAGCTGCCCAATCTCCCACAGTCACCCCCGCCCCTTCCTTACCCATCAACTCGCCCAAGAGCCCTGTGCCTGCCGCCGCGGCACCTGCAGCTCAGAGCATACCCCTGTCTGGGGTCACGCTGGTGCCACAAGTTCCGTCACCCACCACCTCCATGCCAGGCAGCCCGCTAGCAGCCTCACCTCGTGGACCAGGTACCACCACGCCACGCTAATAATCGAAACTAATGACACTGACATTTAACTCATGTGTTAACTCGCATGTTGTCGCTCACTCACATGTTGTTAAACGTTAATTTCTTGTGTGAAAAAACAAAATGAGATGCTAGGCAGACTAGCTTCCCTTGAGAAAAACACCATAAAAGAAGTCAATACGATTGATTCGCTGTTGCGTAGCACATTTCGGAATGGTGCGTTCTTATGTAAACAACGCCGTTTCTGATGCGTTTATCATTCACAGCTATTCTTAAAGTGGCAGCACCTCATTCAACAGCTGGGGCTTCTCTTGTTACTGTGCGCCAAGCAGTCCCAGGAGTCAAATCCCCAGTCACGGTTACATCACTTCCTGCGGGAGTACGCATGGTCGTCCCTGCACAGAGCACCCAGGGGACTGTATGTATTAATGTTGCACCATTTTACTTTATTGTAATGTTCAGATGTATCATTTTGTTTCCTCATTGGCATTGTTTTGGTCTCTAGCCAATCGGCAGCAGCCCTCAGATGAGTGGCATGGCTGCTCTGGCTGCAGCAGCAGCCGCCACACAGAAGATCCCACCCTCATCCACAACCACTGTGCTAAACGTTCCAGCCGGAGCCACCATTATGAAAACCGTTGCTGTGACTCCAGGATCCACAACTTTGCCGGCTACTGTCAAAGTAGCATCACCAGTTATGGTTAGTGAGTTAATCCAATCGAATGAATTGCAGTGTTGGACATGTAAGCACGTTAATGCTTTAGTTAGAAACAGCCTAAAATGCATTAGGGGGGAAAAACACCAAGCTCATTTACATTTAGTCATTTAGCTGACGCTTTTATCCAGAGCGACTTACAAATCAGGACAGGAAGCAATTGTTGCGGTAATTGTTGCGGTAATAAAACAACGGTAATTGTTGCAAAATAACCGTTGCAATAGTACTTTAAACTTATCCAGCTTCAAACTGTAGGTCAGTCAACTTCCCCTCCCTTAATTAGCCCTTTTCTCCCTCCACAGTGATGTCCTGAAGTGAGTGATGTGTCTTGGTTCTGTGTTGTGTCTGTTACAGGTGACTAACCCTGCTACCCGAATGCTGAAAACCGCGGCAGCCCAGGTTGGCACTTCAGCCATCTCTACTCCCAACACCCCGACTCGCCCCATCATCACTGTACACAAATCTGGCACGGTGACTGTGGCTCAGCAGGCCCAGGTCATGACCACTGTGGTGGGAGGAGTCACCAAAACTATAACCCTTGTGAAGAGCCCCCTCACTATGGGTAGCAGTGGCACTCTGGTAAGAGGAACGATCACAATACACGAACGTTACACACGGTTACGTGTTTTTAGCATAGTTATGTAACAATGCACAATCTCATACTGTTTTCAGCTCTCCAGTCTTGGGAAGATGATGTCTGTCGTCCAGACCAAACCAGTACAAACCTCTGCTGTGACTGGACAGGCTGGAAGCAGTCCTGTTACTTTAATACAGGTCAGCTGTGTAGCCCGTTAGGACGAATTAAGCATTTATACTTGCATGGCTCCATCTAATTAGCTTTCTCTGTCTTTCTCTTAGACGAAGACTCCTCTGCCTGCTGGTACCATCCTAAAGCTGGTTACATCTGCGGATGGGAAGCCCACCACCATCATTACAACGACCCAGGCAGGGGGGGGCGGCACCAAGCCCACGATCCTGGGCATCAGCAGTGTCTCTCCCACCACCACCAACAAACCAGGCACAACCATTATTAAAACCATCCCTATGTCCGCAATTCAGCAAGGGACAGCAGGTCTGTTTTCTGCTCCTCTCGTTTGCACCTATACAGCATTTATAAGGAGATTGACTTTCTTCATGTGTCGCGATTGTCTTGTTATTGTCTGTCTCATTGTTAGGTGTGACCAGCAGTACTGGCCTTAAGTCCCCCATCACAATTATCACCACTAAGGTGGTCACACCTGGCACAGGTACACCAGGCAAAATCATAACAGCTGTGCCCAAGCTGACCGCAGGTGCAGGACAACAGGGGGTCACACAGGTGAGGGCTGATTAACCCCACGACCCGTGAACTTTTACAGTCATTACACACCATCTGTATTCATGAGTCTATATTATGAGTGGTCAGTAAGTGATTTCAATTGTGTGTTTTCAGGTGGTTTTGAAAGGAGCTCCGGGACAGCCAGGCACCATCCTGCGTACTCTCCCTATGGGTGGGGTGCGTCTTGTTTCACCAGGCACTGTGTCAGCTGGAAAACCAACTGTTACTACACTGGTTGTCAAGGGCACCACAGGTATGAATATTCACCCTGACGCTGAAGTTACAAACGCAGCTTAGGTTTTTCCAGTAGCTTGTGTTTATGAATTGCGCTTTATAATAAAGTTATTACAATGTAATTCTGTATTTATGAACTGAATAATATGAATTGATACAATGTCCTTATTATCATTCCCTCATGTAAATTAAGGTGTCACAACTCTGGGCACAGTGACTGGCACTGTATCCACCAGTGTGGTTGGAGGCAGTGTGGCAAACGCCAACGCCAGCCTGGTAACGCCTATCACCACCCTCGCCAACGTTGCTACGCTGTCCAACCAAGTTATCAGTCCTGCGGCCATCACTGTGTCTGCTGCTCAGACGAGCCTCTCCTCCGCGACGATGCAGGTGAGTCATCTGATCAAACTGAAGTGTATAAACGTTACACATTAGGACCACCTCACAAACTGTTAAATGCTTCTGCAGTTGTAAGTCGCCTTGGATTGTGTCTTGGAAGTGTCTGCTGAATGAAGATAATGCAGATGTTTTTCTTTTGTCTCTCAGTCTGTTGCACAGCCTACTAAAGTTACTCTGATCACCACACCAAGTGGTGCTGAGGCCCAGCCCATACAGGACCTTCCTGTGTCCATCCTGGCCTCTCCCACTTCTGAACAGCCCTCCACCACTGGTACTGAAGCTGGGGACAGTACTGGGACCGTTACGCTTGTGTGCTCCAACCCGCCGTGCGAGACCCATGAGACTGGAACAACAAACACGGCTACAACAGCTTCTGCTAAAATGGGCACAGAACAGATTTGTTCCAACCCTCCATGTGAAACGCATGTAACAGGCACCACCAATACAGCCACAACTGCCTCCGCTAATATGGGTGGGGTTCAGCAGGTGTGCACTAACCCGCCCTCAGAGACCCACGACACGGGCACCACCAACACAGCTACCACTGCTAGCAGCGACATGGGCTCTAAAGAGATGGGCACTGTGAACAGCAAGACAGGGGCTTCATCTCCTGGTGCATCCTCATCCTCTGATGCAGAACCAGCTACAGCTGCCACAGAGAGCGGTTCTGCTGCCGGCTCCATGCGGCCTGAAAATCTCAGAACTGGTACCACCAACACTTCCACTACGGCCCGCTCTAATATGGGTTCTGATCAAACAGGAACCGTGCAGAGCTCCAGCAAGAGCCAAGCTGCGATCCCTTCCACACTGTTGCCTCTCTGTTCTAGCCCTTCTTCTGAGACGCTAGAGACCGGAACCACAGACACAGATGGCGGGTCTGGTGTCCAGCAGGTCTGCTCAAATCCACCGTGTGAAACCCATGAGACGGGCACTACCAACACACCGACCCAGTCATCATCTACAATTGGCGCTGATCCGAATGCCACTGTTCAAAGGGTGTGTTCCAATCCACCGTGTGAAACCCATGAGACGGGCACTACCAACACACCGACCCAGTCATCATCTACAATTGGTGCTGATCCGAATGCCCCTGTTCAAAGGGTGTGCTCCAATCCACCATGTGAAACCCATGAGACGGGCACAACCAACACACCGACCCAGTCATCATCTACAATTGGTGCTGATCCGAATGCCACTGTTCAAAGGGTGTGTTCCAATCCACCCTGTGAAACCCATGAAACGGGCACTACCAACACACCGACCCAGTCATCATCTACAATTGGCGCTGATCCGAATGCCCCTGTTCAAAGGGTGTGTTCCAATCCACCGTGTGAAACCCATGAAACGGGCACTACAAATACAGCCACCACGGCTACTAGCAGCTTAGAAACAGGAGATGGAACAGGTATGTGTTGTGCTGCTTTCTTTATTTTGTATATATTTAAACACAAAACATTCCTTTAGCTTTATGGTGAAGTTTATATTTTAAATCGTGTATTGTCTAAAATGTTTACACTTTGTTGCTCGGCTTCACTTCCAGTATGGATTGGGGCTTTGGTGTGAACAAAACACTGATATAGGAGCATGCATACTAAATATGGCTGTTGATGTTTGTTCTACAGCTCAGCAGGGTGTTGAGGGACCGGTTGACAGTGGAACCAGCTCAGAACCTACGTCCTCCACAGAACCAGCCATTCCAACGACACAAGGCAGAGCCATCACTATAGTGACACAGGCCACGCCCACTCCAGGGCCATCAGTACCAGTATGATCCTATCCTGGACTTTAAACGTTATACACAAAACCAGATGTTCTCTTTAATTAGGATGGGTGCATTGTAGCCATAAGATTTAATGCAGACCAGACATCATGCTCATTGTCTTCATCATTGCTATGTAAACTAAATACACGACTTCTGTTCTTGTAAACACAAGGTTCTCCAGGATGCTTTGTTCCATCTTCTCTATTTCTGATTGTTCCTTGCAGGAGATCTCATCCATGGCTGGTTCTGCAGTAGTGGCTGAGGTTCCAGGAGAAGCAGAGGCCATGGAGCAGACCACTGCAGAGGCAGGAGCAGCTGGAGACGAGCCCATGCAGACAGAGTGCCAGGGAGAGCTGGGTGAAGAGGGAGCTGTCAGGGTGGTTGCCATACATGAAGGCGCAGCGGGGGAAGAGGGCACTGTGCTACAGGTTCATGTTGCCATGGAAGCGCAGCCAGGCCAAGGGGATCAGGCTGAGGTAGGAAATATAGTGTCATCTTGGAATAAGGTGATGTTTACTGTGTGTGCGTGTCTATGTGTGCGATTTGACGTGTTTTCATTACAGCAGATGGAGGCTGGTGCTGAGGCTGCAGAAGCTATGAGTCTTGCTCCTCAGGACTCAGAAGCTCTCTCTCTGCCTCAGGAGCTGATGTCTGCAGAAGGTCAGCAGACCACCCTCATGGTGACTGGGCTGACCCCAGAGGAGCTGGCTGTGACTGCAGCGGCCGAGGCAGCTGCGCAGGCAGCTGCTACAGAAGAGGCCCAGGCCCTCGCCATCCAGGCTGTGCTGCAGGCAGCTCAACAGGCTGTGCTCAGTAAGTGTGTAACGGGCCGTGCTCATATATGGAAGGTGCTGCGTGTTATTTGAATGACTGCCATAAAAAAAGCACATTTGAGACCTAATTACACCAGAATTGCATTTTTACGCCACATATTAAAACTCCACGCCAGGTTTCGGACAAAGTCCCCTGGAGTGCTTTAAGCCATTTTGCTGTATTTCTCTCTGTGACATCACTAGGCATCAGGGGAGAAAACAGTGTTTGTTTTGAAGCCAATAATAGACTGTTGATGTTGTCCTGTCTCAGGTGAGGGAGCCGCAGGTCACGACGCCCAGCAGACCACCACCATTCCCATAGTTCTGACGCAGCAGGAGCTGGCTGCTCTAGTGCAGCAGCAGCAGCAGCTGCAGGAGGCGCAGGCAGCCGCAGCCCAGCAGCTGAGTGAGGAAGCGGCCGCAGCTGCACTGCCCACCGAGGGCTTGGCACCAGCAGACAGCCTCAATGACCCCGCCTCTGAGACCAACGGTCATGAGATGGCGACCGCCGTCGCGGCGACTGTGGCCCGCCTCCTTCCACGTGCTACTGCTGAAAGTAGGAAGTGCACCGATTGCGTTTCATTTGTTGTTTGAAATTGACATGACCTCCATCTTCAAATTCATACTGATTAATTCACTTCAATGCGACGAAAATGCATCGCACATCAGATACACTGAATATATAGTTCAGAGACACTGTCGTTAACGCTTGCGTTGTAGAAACGTTTGACCGTTTGTTTACTGCAGCTCTGGCCCCATCGAGTACTTTTGCAGCGTCTCAGGCGATGGTGGTCAGCAGCCCTGCCAAGATACAGGCGGCCGCAGCGTTAGCTGAGGTGGCTAATGGAATCGAGTCTGCAGCTGGGGTGAGTTCACCTGTAGATCTTTGTGATGCCTGAGATAAGTGTCACTATTGCAGAGTTTCATGATGTTCTCCAACTGCTTTCAGAAGCAAGAAGCACCTCCAGCAGTGGTGAAGCCACCTGTGAAGAAGGAAAACCAGTGGTTTGATGTTGGTATTGTGAAGGTGACGAACATGGTCGTCACTCATTATTACGTGCCGGCAGATGATTCAGCTGTTACTGATGTAAGTAACGAGAGAGTTAATCTTTTATTAATAATAAAAATAATCAAATGTAATAATAATAATTAATCTTATTGGTGCCGTTAGGATTCTACATATTCTTAAAGTCTTGCTACAGTTTTCTTTATTGTGTTTGAACAAGCTAAAGTTCTGGTGTTGGCTGTGATGGTTGCAGGATGATTCCGGTGCTGTGCCGGACTACAGTCGGATGAAGAAGATTGAGCTGTCTCCCGGCACTGCCTATAAGTTCCGTGTGGCCGGTATCAACGCGTGTGGCCGCGGAACGTTCTCGGAGGTGTCCGCGTTTAAGACCTGCTTACCTGGCTTTCCAGGAGCACCGTGTGCCATTAAAATCAGCAAGGTCGGACACTACGAATGTGCTTAACATTAATCTGCCTGTGGGTTTATTTTTGGTTCCTAATATATTTTGTCTCCCAAATCTTTCCTCAGAGCCCTGATGGTGCCCACCTGACCTGGGAGCCTCCGTCGGTCACATCAGGGAAGATCATCGAGTACTCGGTATATCTGGCCATCCAGAGCTCGCAGACGGTGGAGGCCAAAGCCTCCACTCCAGCTCAGCTCGCCTTCATGCGCGTGTACTGTGGCCCCAATCCTTCCTGCCTGGTGCAGTCATCCAGCCTCTCCAACGCCCACATCGACTACACCACCAAACCTGCCATCATCTTCCGCATTGCCGCCCGTAATGAGAAGGGCTATGGACCCGCCACACAAGTCAGGTGGCTACAAGGTAATTGAATGATCCAAAATGTTGGAATGTGGATACATGTTTTAAAGCAACGACAATGGTGGTGAGGCAGCAACCAAATACTTCTACTTGTTGCTGTAAAGTCTAGTTTTAAATGCGGTTTATTGGTGTGATTTTTGCAGAAACCAGTAAAGATGGATCAGCAGCCAAACCAGCAGCAAAGAGACCGGTGTCGGCATCTGATATGTGAGGTTTTTTTAAACATTGTCATTAAAGCAGTTTGTCCATTCATTGTTTTTTTTAAAACGTTTTGTTTTAAAACTCTGCTCTTCTTGTAGGAAAGGCACTGGTCCAAAGAAAGCCCGGTCCGACCAGTGAGCGCTCACATGACCCCCTGACCCCGCCCTCCTCTATGAGCTGAACCATAGCTGACCTCCACTTCCTGCTGAGTGATCTCCTAGCTTCCACTCTCACCCCATTCCATCCTCTATGACAGGAAATGGGAGCCAGAAATAGGGAAAAGGATCATCCGTTTGTGAAAGCTTGCCTGTCACCACCGGACATTTTGGTGCCATGGACACCGACTGTATTTTTTTAAACAAATCATAAATGTTCCTCCCTTGAAGTTAAAAGCACATTTGCTTTTCCTGTCATGTTTGTGAGATTCCACTGGCAGCGTTCAGTCTCGTTTAACTATGATTAGATTTTGATTCTTTCGCCACCCTTGATATTCATTTATTTTTAAGCTTATTTCAATACAAGCAATAGATAACAAAAATAACATTTGCTCTTGTCGGTTTGTTGATGTTTTCGTTATTTGAAAAAGTTTGTGTATTTCAACGGTGTGCTAAAAGACAGAAGAAATGAAGGAGGGAGCGCGGACAACTTCACTGGGAAACTCGGCGAAATATGATTACAATGAAAACGAACAGCACTTGGTGACTCTTACGAGGGAAAAGACTCTGTAATTATTCATTCACTGCAAGTTTAGTAGCCTGTTTTGCATCACTGTGTGTTCATACATTTGCTGTGAGGGACAGAATTGAGGACCGTAATACTGAAGATGAAAGGACTTCAACCCGTGAAAATCATAAATCATTACTTTTGCATTGCGTCAACTAGATCTTGTATAAAGAGCAAAAATCCCAAAAATAGTAAATGGTGATACAGGAGTTCTGTGTGTGTGGGTTATTTTTGTATTTTTTTTTTTTTTGAAGTTCTTCCCTTCATGTGTGTGTGCTTCAGAGCGTTTTAAACCTCACACCTCCTGATTGTGTTCAATCCGCTCCTGGAGTTTTCTTCACTGTGGAGTTGATCTGTTGTGGCCGCAGTGTCTGCACAGTTTTCCACGTCTCATGTTCATTAATATTTTCAACTTCATTTTGGGAGTTGTCGTGTAAAATGACCCACCACGAATAGTCTTTTCTCCACCTCAATGCTTTTTTTGTTCTTTGGCATTTATAGGAGCCTACAGCAGAAAGAGACGCTTTTATTTTAGTCCTTTTCCTGTCATCCTTTCATTAGTCTATAGTTTCTGTGAATTTAATTTCTCGATCTGACGTTTCTTCTGTATGCTTGGCTTTGTGCGTTAGTAGACTGGGAGTCGAATTGTGCAACGGATGTTTGAACCAGTTTCTGGGGGACTGCGTTGGACTTCGGAAATGATGTTTTAGGGATGCAGGCATGTGTAAATGATTAAGTAATGGAATTTAAGGGAGGTATGTCATCTGGATGGAAATGAGAAGCGTTTGTTTCTCCAGTGGTTGGAAAACGTTGAAGACGGATTGCGGGCTTAGCCGGAGTGTGAAGTTGTAAATTAGTTCTTTCACGTAGCGGAAAGTAAAACAAATCTCTCTGCCTTTTTTATATAATTATCTGTAACAAATGTTTTTACATGTTGTCATCTATGATTGCTTTTGTGTCTTGACCTATAAAAGTAATGGAATTCTGTGGGTGTGTTTATTTGTGTCTTGTGTTGCCTGCTGTTGATTTCTGTTTGTTTCATTGTTTTGTGTTGCTGAATGTGTCTTATGGTCTTGTCCCTTGAGCAATGTTATGTACAAGAACTATAGATGACCAGCAAGAGATTAAAGATTATTTGTATCAGGAAAAAGAAAATAAATGGCTTTGCAGTTTGAATGTCCTCCAATGCAGTAAGTCCATAAAATGTTGAAACCTCATTGAAACAGAAATCTAAGTAGAGCTAGACTTCTAGTGCTTGCATACAGGTTTGGGTTATTTGCCTTGTGCGTGATGGGAATTTTAGAGATTGATGAATTAAGTTGGTAAGCAGAAGTCTTAACTTTGGCCCTCAAGGTTCACTTTTCTGCAGAGTTTGGCTCCAACTTGACTTTCTAGTAATCCTGAATAACTCCATTAGCTTGTTCAAGTGTGTTAGCAGGAAAATGAACCTCGAGGGCCAGAGGGTGATGGTTTGCAATATTTGCAATACAAGGTCAGCTCATTTAGCCCCGCTCGCTTGCCGTAGAAGAACAGTTTCCAAGGCAACTGCTGCCTGCTGCGGAGAAGCGTCACCGCAGCTATTTCCTGTAAACAGACTTCGCGTTTGTCTTGTGTTCTCATTGTAATTTATTTGTATTTAATTTTAGTTTGATATTAAAGATATAAAAGGCTGCAAGTGTTTAAAAGGGCGCAACCAATTGTATGTCCTGTTAGCAAGCTAGCGGTGTAGCGGAATGGATCAGTACAGCATTCTGGGCAGGATTGGGGAAGGAGCTCATGGGATTGTTTTCAAAGCCAAACACATCGAGGTTAGATCATGTTTCTCACTGATCGTGTGCAACATTTCTGTGTTTATTCTGCCTGAATAAAATTGTTAACGCTCAGTGTTAGTAGCTTAACAGGCTGGTAGTTTCAGACGTGGATTGAAGTGTATGTTTTCAGACAGGAGAGACCGTGGCTTTAAAAAAAGTCGCTCTGCGAAGACTTGAAGACGGGATTCCTAACCAGGCTCTGAGAGAAATTAAAGCTCTGCAGGAGATTGAAGACAACCAATATGTAAGACAGTCATGTATTGGTCATCTGTGCCTTAAAATGTACAAGGGCAACCGTAGTTTACAMAATAACAGCTTATTCTTGATATGTAAAGAATAACGTGTAAGTAATTGTATTATTTAYAAYAATAMCAACAATAATAAACAAACAGMTTTTTAATACGTAACACAAAACAATTAAATAATAAATAAAGGTGTTGTTTATTACTGTATCTTTTCATCATGTGATCTCTACAGGTGGTGAAGCTCAAGGATGTCTTTCCTCATGGCACTGGCTTTGTGCTGGTGTTTGAGTACATGTTGTCAGACCTGTCAGAGGTCATTAGGAATTCCCAGCGTCCTCTCACCGCCTCGCAGGTCAAAGGTTACATGATGATGCTGCTGAAGGGTGTGGCCTTCTGCCACGAGAATTCCATCATGCACAGGGTAAGACCTGCTGCTCAACGATCTGACCAACCTCAGGCTGACTCTTTCATGTGACCTGCTTACATCTGTGTTTTTGTGTAGGACCTGAAGCCTGCGAACCTTCTAATCAGCTCCACAGGTCACCTCAAGATCGCTGACTTTGGCCTGGCGAGACTTTTTTCCAATGAAGGGGATCGACTGTATAGTCACCAAGTGGCAACCAGGTGGCAACTTCCTTCTGCTAAGCAAACATTTAGCTTCACCGTTAACTAGAGTGATATGGTTAAAAGTTCTTTCTGCGTCATGTTTCAGATGGTACAGGGCACCAGAACTTTTGTATGGTGCCCGAAAATACGATGAAGGAGTTGATCTCTGGTCAGTAACATTAAAATCACTTTTCTAGAGTATTTTATAAAATGTGAACAAAAAGAAACCTTTCGGGCAATCTCCTGTATTTGTAAAATATTTCTTGTGAACTTGTTCTTAGAGCAAATTTTTAATAGTTGTCAGAGCAAATATTTAGATTTGCATTCCTGTAGCTCAACTGGTAGATAATTGCGTTAGCAGTGCAAAAGGTTGTGGGTTCGATTCCCAAGGAATGCACATAATTAAATGCACTGCATGTCGCTTAGGATAAAAGCCAAATGCATACATTTAAACGTACATCTGCTTATTACGTTATATTGAGCTCCGTGTACTCGCAGAAAGTGTCCACTAGATGGCAGCAGTGCACACTACATGCAGCTCTAATATGTTTAATTGTTGGATGTTATAGGGCGGTGGGCTGCATTTTTGGAGAGCTTTTGAACAACTCTCCTCTTTTCCCTGGAGAGAATGACATCGAGCAGCTGTGTTGTGTGCTCCGAGTTCTGGGAACTCCCAACCAGAAAGTTTGGCCAGTGAGTTTTGTCTGTGCATTTAACATCGGCCCATTTTTTGATGGCTTTTTGTAAACGATAGCATTACCATGTTAATGTACTAAATCCAGGAAATAACAGAGTTACCAGACTACAATAAGATCACATTTAAGGAAAACCCACCCATTCCTTTGGAGGAGGTTGTGCCAGACACCTCACCGCAAGCTGTGGACCTTCTAAAGAAGTTCCTCGTCTACCCATCCAAACAGCGGATCAGTGCTAGACAGGTGCACACATTTGAGATTCTGTACGGAGAAATTTAGTTGACTCCAGTCTAACTCTCATACTACGTCTTTCTGCAGGCTTTGCTCCATCCATATTTCTTTACAGACCCCCTGCCTGCGCATCACTCAGAGCTGCCCATCCCTCAGCGCGGAGGAAAGCACTCCAGACAGCGCATGCAACCCTACGAATTCACAGTGGATAGGCCCTTGCATGAGAGCTTGGTAGACCCCGGACTGATCCAAAGGCATTTGTGGGGGGGTTCGTGAAATCGATATGCGTGACAAAGAGTGACGCATTGGTGAACCCAAAAGGAAGAAGTTTAACTGTTCAAAGTTGTTCAAGCGAGATAATGTTTCAGTTTTGTTGAATATAATGTTTGCATATTTTCTAATAATTGTTTCCAACAATACCCGCGTGTGGACGGGGTTCAGAGGAATTGCCTGTTTGACTTGATAGTATCTCGAGGTGTTGAAGTTCAGTGGAAGTTTAAAATGAGACGACGGAAAAATTATTTATGATTAAATGAATGGTTACTGCCGAACGCTTGTTCTTATCATAGCAGCTGGTTTAACAGAACTCACCCGGCTTTTTTCAGTTAGACAAAACTACATGACGGAAAGAAAAACAAACAACAGGCTCGTACAATTTTGTGCCAACACTATGTAAAACATGGACTTTATCATTGAATTCAGGCCAGATGTGTCGAATAACAAACACAATACCAGAGAACATCATTTTAGGTCCATCGTTACAGGTGATCCTAACTTTGAAAACCTCCATCTGTCTCTTCCCTTCATCCTTCTGTCTGTCAGTGTTTAGGAAACCTGTCTGAAGCAGTTATTTTTGGTGGCACTATTGGTGACTATAGTGTTGCAGGAAACTGACACTTCACCTTTAATTCTGCTTTTGTCATCAACCCTTTTGTTACATCACAGATGATCGTTACGTTGTCTTTACGAGTCTAGTGTCAACAGCCCTAGTGTTTGTTAAAATAGAGCTATTATATATTATATAGAGCTAGTTATATCCTTGTTCGATTTTACTTGAACCTCAAACACATACACTATGTGAAATATATACAGTGAATTTGAAATGTTCACTGTTAAGGAACACAAGACGTGCGGTTAGACTGTGAGCAGTGCAACCCCAACAGTAATGAAATGGTGAATGCACGACCTGCATGTTTTTGTTACTGGTTTGATCTGCCTAATATATTTTATATTCATTAATTCATTTATATTCATTGAGGCAGACAGTCTCGCTTGATTCATCTCTCAAATTTCCCTTGAAACCAAATGAACAGAGGGGAAAACGGTCAGCTTTTGATTAACAAATGACTTTTCGAGCCGTGCTCAGGCTAAACATCTTTATATCTGTACAGTAATTGCAATTTCTATTTGCATTCCTACAATCAGCTCAACTGTTAGCTTGTGTTACACATTAAGCTGCGCTTTGCATTTTTTATTGGCTGCGCTTCTCTATTGTTCCTGAAGTGGTTTTCACTTGATCAGGGTTGTGTTGAGTAAATGTCTAGTGAGTGTTATACATATACATATAACTGAGTTTTATCTGATTATTTCTCGGCAGGTTTAAAGAGCTCGTTATTTTATTATTTTATTTGGGAGATGGCACGGATTTAAAAAATGCATTTGTTTCGCTGTTTTATATGAGCTGCAAAAAATAATGATTCAAAATTGATTTCAAAAGAAATGGTGACCAGCTACAAAACATAAAATTAGGATTTTCCTTTTCCTGACTTGCAATCTAAAATCTTGATGTTGGAAAGAAAATTCACACACATGCTGTTTGTAAATGACTTTTTAGATTCCACTGAAAAATGTGTTATTTCTGTTGTCTACAGTGTTTTAAATAAAAATATGTATAGTGCAATAAGAAGGTCTGAAATTTGAGATTTTTACTGAAACTGCCCTTCTCTAAAGAATTGTGTGTGTGTGTGTTAGGGATTAATTTAACAAAATGGTCTTTTGTCATCATGTCATTTTAAAATGATGTGAGATATTTACAGAGGGTTTAATGATTTCCACATACACATTGTGAGGCACCACATTTCCTAAAGCTGACCTGGCTGTAGCCCCGCCCACCACCCATACATGTTTAACCTCAATCACCCACCAGATGCCAGAGCACATAAAACTTCCCACTTAAAGTTCTGACCCATTAACAGAGATCCACCTCATACTGACACCTGCCGCACTCTCAGACTCGACACAGAAACTCAGGTATGTCACTTTAATGTCTACATAATCAGAATAAGTGCTTTTTTAAATGTCATTTAAGCATTCGTTTGTTTCTCATATTGCCATTAAACTGCTGTTACGCTATTACAACTGTGGAAAGTATTTGAATGACACAAAAATGTAATTCAATGTATATAAGTGTGTTTTATCTATTTGTAAACTCTAATTGCTATCATGTGTAGCTTTGTTTTTGCATTTTAATAGTTTTATATTAGAAGCAAAAATAATACATTTAGTTTTGGTTTTGACTTGTACTGTATTTTTACAGTTATACGTAATGCATGTAAAATCTGAAATTCAGTTAATTTGGTTCATTTAATTTGATCTGGAAGCCCTCATAAAATTTTAAATCTAAAAATAATTCCCCAAATTGTATTTTGGGTAAGAAACAAATACTTAATACTTTGGAATTCGCAAAAGTTACAGTAGTTCTAATCAATAATTTACTGTGGTGATTAATGCGTTGATTTGTCAACGTTTAATGCATTTATGCATCTTTACACTTTTAATCTCCACCTACAATAATCTTGTTCTATGCAGAGAAGGTATCTGATAGTCATGGAGATGTCCAATGAGTCTCGCTGGACATCACCCTCAGTGTCCACCTACCCATCTGACTTAAGTTATCAGATCCACACTGAGGAAGACTCAGTCTTCCCCTGCACAGAGAACAAACACAGTCTGCCTGTGCTCACCAGCTCCATCCACAGTCGAGGCCCAGGGGCTTTTCAACACAGCCCAGGTCAGTTGCACACATACAGAGCACAGCTAACAGCCATCAAACATGGTTACCATAGATATTACCATATATAGTTACTTTACCATGGTATTCATGACTCGTTGTCCAAAATATTGTGGTATGGTAATTCCATGGTAGCTACTGGTTTGTTTTGTAAGCGTAATTTTGTGTGATTTGTTGATTTAGTCATCTGCCAATTCTATGTCATCTATCATCTAATATTCTTTCATTCTGTCCATGAAGTAAATAAAACACCCTTTACAGGTGAATTACGGGACGTGCTGAAAAATTCTATATTGTAAATTCTATATAATTCTATACTGTGTACTGTGTAAAAATTTAATGAATATAAAAATTCTGATTATCTCACCAAAAAACATACATGAGTGGCCGTATTCTTATTAAAGAATTTAATAATTTCTTATTAAAGTAACTTTTTGGTCCACAAAAAAAAGTCTCATACTCAAAGTTTAATTAATTAAACTTTGAGTTGTAATTAATTCTATTAATTTCATGATTTCAAATTATCCTGGTTATTAGCATAATTCTCTCTCTTCAGGGGTAGGATATCCCTTTTACTCCGCTCCATTCCTCAGCAACCTGTCCTGGCTGGACACTTCAAATGGTTCCTCTCTAACCAACCTCTTCCCATCATCTCCATCGTCCTGGCACAGCAGCGCCTTCTCCAAAACTCCCTCCTCATCCCTCCATGTGTCCACGCCGCTTTCCTCTGCCAAACCTCCTCGTTCCGCTCTTCATTCTCCTGTCCTGTACCCCAAAGAGACCTTCAGTCTCCAGGAGAGCATGAAGGGAGAGAAGCTGAGTCCTTCCTCTCTCGACACATACAGCGGCTCACACCCACACTCGCAGTTAATGGATCACTGCAGCCCATATGGGGGCTTGACACAGGATTACAATAGCTCAGTTCTCTACGCACCTTCATCCTTCTCTCCGAAATTACGCAGCCCGATGAGATTCTCTCTTACAGGTGAGAATGTGTTGCTAACAGGCAGGTAGTGTTGTGACTGACAAACTAGACTGGTTTGAGCCTCAGAATTTCCTTAGGGCAAGATTTCTCGAAATGAGGATAACAAACCAATGCAGGTGGTTCTGATAGAACTAATTAAATCAAATGGAATAAAAATCTGAAACATTCACTCTTATGTCAGAAATTAGGCTTTGTTTGAAGCATATTAACATTCAAGTCTTTTATATTACAGCAATATATAGCATGTATATACTGCTGTACACTTGGTATGCAGTATATACAATGACGATGCATACTGCATGGAATACAGTATCAGACCATCAAAGTTCAGATTTTGACATTTTATTTAATACAAAAAACAATGGGGTCATGTGACAACAAAGCAACATGCTATTGTTTGAAATCTGCCCTGTGTTTTGTAAGCAGTAAGCTTGCATTTCATTCCGCACAAATATGCATTTAGTTCAAAGGAGTATAGTTTAACCTCTGACCTTTTTAAAATACAGATACACGGGAGTGTGTGAACTGTGGAGCGACGGCCACCCCTCTGTGGCGGCGCGATGGTACGGGCCACTACCTCTGCAATGCCTGCGGACTGTACCACAAGATGAATGGACAGAACAGGCCCCTTATCAGACCCAAAAAGAGACTGGTATGCCTCAAAGATCCCGAATTTATTTCTGTAGATATCTCCCCAGTAAACAGCGAACGTTCTCAGAACATTGGCTAACGTTCTGTAAATGTTCTCTCAGTTATAAAAAACATTCTTGCAGTAACGTTAGTACAACCTTTTCTAACGTTATATATCGTATATCAAAAACGTTGTTCTTAAGTAGTTAGTGGAATATTTTAAAAAGTTTGGATAACGTTCTTATTGCAAAACATTAACATCAATACAACGTCTAAAAACTGGACGTTTTAAATGATTCTAGAACTTTCAATATACGTTTTTAATGTTTATATTACCTAATGGAAACGTTGGGGAAATGTTCGTACAACCTTAAATTGTTAGTTGGGTTCATGAAGCCAAATATGTGTCTTTTTAGAATCCCTCTATTCAAATGTAACTCGTTCTGCAGGTTGTCAGTAAGCGAACTGGCACTCAGTGTGCCAACTGTCAGACCAGCACCACCACCCTCTGGAGACGCAATGCTAACGGAGAACCAGTGTGTAACGCCTGTGGGCTCTATTTTAAACTGCACAATGTGAGTTATTTTTTGACTATTTGATGATTTAGGATCTGTTTGGTGTTTATTACGTTAAACGTATTCAGGTAAAGGAGTATTTAAAGATAAAATTCTGTCTTCATCATCTGTCGTCCGTTGATTCGGAGGTCTTGGAATATAGCAAACACTGTATAGAATCATTTAATGGTGTTTTCATAGGTTTTTTTTGCAGTTTGGCAAGACTCATAGTCAATTTATGCATTTGTTGTAAACAAAAAACAGCTAAACGTTCTCCTTTTGCGTTCCACAAGGGAAAGGAAGTCTGAAGGGCCGAACTCGTGGTATTACTTCAGTTCTCCAGTTCTTTAACAAGTGTGAAACCTTCTCTTCTTCTCATCAGGTGAACAGACCGCTGACGATGAAGAAAGACGGCATTCAGACACGCAACCGGAAGGTTTCCAGCAAAAAACGGAAAGGAAAGAAACTGAGTTCTGCCGAGGAGAATTTGTATCCTGATTTTCCCAAAAGCCTCATCTCTGATCACCACTATGACTTATATTCTTTGGGGGGCTATAGCGACTCCCCCCATTCACTGCCCCAAAATACTGCTTACCACAGCCATGCCCCCCTGCCCTACCCCTGCCACCCATCTGCTTCCATCTTACCCAGCATGCTGTGAGAGACATGAGACACGACGCTAGAACATGGAAAGCTGGAAGATGTTTTACAGATACTTGCAGAACCGTTCTGTTACGCAGAACGTTTTAGCTACCCAGTTATCAAAAAAAACAGTCTTGTTATATATATTCTTATATACCTGTATATACCTTTAGTTTTTCTACATTTGTAGTGACTCATTTGCTATTTGTAATGTTTTGTAACTGCAATAAATCATTTGTAAACAATTTTGTCTAAATATCTTTCAATTAGATAGATGTTCCTATACACATAATTGCACAAGATATTAGAACATGTTTACGGAGAAAATATCTTGTTTTTAAGGATGTTTATGTTTTTAAAATGAATGAATGAAAGAATGATAGAAGGGCAGGCCAAGCATGGTAACCCATACTTGTAGGGTAACTCATACTCATTCACCATTCCAAGTTAGTACACGCACATTAGCAGTAGTGAGTAGTGAACACACACACACGCAAAGCAGCGGGCAGATTCACAGTGGCACTTGGGGAGCATAGGGGACATGTTGCCTCGATCAAGAGCACCTTAGTTGTTTTTTCTGTGACCTTCAGGTTACAAGTCCAACTTTATAACCACTAGGCTACAACTGCCCTCAGTAGGCCAAAACTGCCCCTTAGCAGACCAAAACTGCCCCTTAGTGAGCCAAAACTGTCCCTCAGTAGTTCAAAACCGCTCTGGAAAACACAGAAAAGAAGACAACAGTGCTGAATAAAGAAATGGTTTTTGTAGTATGTTTTATGTGTTCTACAAAAACATATACGCGTGTTTGCAAGTAAACTTTTAAAAATCGAATTCTTTGCTATAATCCTTGACTATTAACAGTCGTCGAAACAAGTGCCGGCGACTCACTTGAAAGCATGCTGTCTTTGACGCAGATTCTGCATACTGAAAGACGTTTGAATTGTAACACTCACACTTCAGACTGTGGTTGTGGTTTTTCTGTGGGGCCATTGTGAGCATTGCAGTCTAATTAGTCTGTACTGTGAGCTAGACAGTTACAATGTGCCACGAGAGAACGTATGCAAATCCAGAACTTTCCACAGTGCACTGGAGCACATCGTGTGCTCTTTTGTTTTGATACATTCCAATGATTTCACAATTCAACAACCAAATGATTTATTTAACAGTATTTGGTTATCACGTGAATGAAATGTCATCTATGATTTACTGTCTGCAATATTTGCCTGGCACATTAAAATCCAGGCAACATTAAATAAATGTTCCACTATTTTTCAAATATTGTACTTGTTGGTCTCATAGCTCTGTGACATCACCTGAACGCCTGGTCATAGTACATAAACATGTTGGGTAAGTTATGCACTAATATGGAAGGTTGGTGGCTTGTTCAGATCTCTAACCTTAACTTATAGTGATGCTTGCTAGTTAACAACACTAACTAGGAAGACAATAAAACAGAACAGACTCCTCCTTATAACTGTGGCCAGGCTCTTATGGGAGACATCACAAGATCCTTTGCGCATTCACAAATTGCCACTCTATTCACAAAGTCTTTAAGATGATAAATCTCTCAGCCCATTCATAAACTGGCCATTTTGTACAATATATGCCAAAAACAGTCGACTTAGGCTGGGCCTCAATGGAAATACACCTCTGTGTTTTGGAATACAGGGTACTCAACTATATTCAAGGCTGGCTGGTGATGGTATCTCTGATGCTGCCCCCCCCTCCCTTCTCCTCCATCTGTTTCCATCTCTCAGGGTTGACCACACAGATCTGCTCCCCAGGCTTCTAGTGGAGCCTCTTGTGCAACGCAGGCGGCTTCTGGTTTTCCGGACTCTATAAAAAAGTGCAGAAGGGAAAAGGAGATGCACAGAAAGAGGTTGCATGCGAAGGCATGGGCCTCGCTCATTTGTTTTTTTCAAGCATGGCACATGAGGCACATCGTTCACTTTTTTCTGTCATTGGCTTCCTCCGTTCAGGGTGAACCCGTGTTATCTGGTGTAGTGGGCAACATAGTAGGGGGAAATGGTACTGAATGACTTGGAGAGATTAGCAACCACAGGACAGGTCCAGCCAGAACGCAGGCCTGTACGTTAGCGCTCACGAGCTCTGGCACAGCTTCACTCACTCTCAAACTCGCAACCTCTTTCCTATACACAGACGCAGAATGCAATGCACTAAGAAGGGTTCATTTTGTTTATTATATTAACAATAATGGCTCTATATCTGTTATGCCCAGGTGGTTGGGTACAAGCCCCTTTCCCTGGGGGAGCAGTCAGGGTTAGCTCAGAAATGTGCAATGTGGTGAACTCCAAATAAGGAGACCAGAGTCTGATGTTAAGATGGGACTCAGTAAAGATGATACCTCACTATAACTGTTTTTTGGAAACAGCTTGTCACATAGTATATTACATACCTCTCCTCTCATCTCATATTTATCTTTCTTGTGCCCTATAATTATGGAACCTGCTGGCCAAAGAAATGAGAGTCAACATGTCTACACACTTTTAAATGCAGGCTTTTATTTGGCTCTTTTTCTCCTACGTGCACTTTATTATACTGTACTCTATACTGTATTTATCTATATACATGTATTTTTGTATTATGTGTTGATGTATTCTTTTTTAATTTAATTCTATAAAACTCTTTAAGAAGCTACCTTATATAAAGGCTCTATATAAAAGCAAAATCTGTTATTGTTTTGTTGTTATTATTATGCAGTAAGCTATATTTGTAGTTTTCTATGCTATATTGGTTGCTGTATATGATACATCAAGAAAAAAACATGAGGCAAGATTCATTTACACGTTCACTACACAAAACACGTTCAACAAAACAAAACACACAAAAATTTGTGGCTGAGAATGTCTCTCTCTATCCCTATTTTAATAATGAAAAGAAAGTAACTATTGAAATGACTTATTGCAGTCTTGTCAGTTTTTTAATGTATGGGGTGTTAATAATATGTCGTGTGAATCTGATGAAGGTTTTTTTAGTTTAATATTTAAACTTTTTCTCTTTTCAGTTGTTAAATAGTCCTATGGTATGTTGTTTTGTAGAAAGATAGATTTTATTGAATAAAAATGTTTATTTTCTGTTAGAAATAACTCTATAATTTATATGATGTTCAAAAATCTCTTCCACCGGGCAATTTAACAATTTTATCTTACCATAAAAATATATGTTCCCTATTTTGCGCACACTAAAGATGTAACAGTGACATCCAGCGTCGCTGTGCGTCTTGGCGTCACTGACGTCTTGTGGCGCGCCCTAGAAAAACACGCTGGTGAAATAGCGATCAATGAAACATAATACTTAAAGGGGCGATTATTAGAAACCAAAGGTTGTCTCTAAGTGCGCTTGTTCATCATATGTAAATAAACATGATCATTTTCAAAAATTTTTTCATCATCCGGGTGCAAAACATTATCCAGTTTCCTCGTTGGAGCGCTCATCTTTGTCACATGATACATGTTAATTTTCTCTTCGCCGGTGAAGATCAACCAATCACAGCCTATTGTGGTTTGAAAATCAGTTGATAGAAATAGCCGTCGGTGCTCTCAGATTGAAGGCTATATTTAATATACTTGTAAATTACATTTAAACATAAATATTTCCATTAGACGTTCTGCGTTTTGAAGATACAGATTTCGGGATTATGGTCCTCCACGCACACCTAGAGGCCAAATACTGTACGTAATGAATTAATGGCGCGCGCCTGCTCCATATGAGCCTGTTAGCATTTTGGAGCAAAACGTTGCGGTTTTATATCTGTACTAATGAATATTCGTCCTACGATTGTTTTGTGCTATGCTGTCCCCATTCTGGCACACCCAGTCCACACTTTTACGTCCAGTACGGAGAATGAAAACAGAAATGAATACTTAAACGGCAGAGTGTGTGTTTCAGACGATTGACGTTTGCATTTTGAATCGCAAGGTGTGTCTTGATCAGTATTTAGAGATCGACCTATTTCTCAAACCAGTAAGTACATTTCGTTGTGTATTTTATTGTAAATTCTCTGCACATTAATTTTAAGCAATGCAATAGTACAATGCTCTTTAATGTACATACATCTTATTATATATATATATATGTGTGTGTGTGAAGTATTTATGTGCAGCATAAACATAACTTTTGTTATGTTTATGCAGTGAAACTAAACGGCATCTATGAAAACGTATATTGAAACTGTGCGTTCCTGCATATAATTGAGCACATGCATGCACGTTTTGGGATGTAAATCTGATTTGTCTTTACCACCTGTTTCACCGGCACCTCTTCTTAAGTAGATCTTCGTAGCAAAGCTTTAAGTCTTCCAGAAATGGATTCTGTACCAGACACAAATGACTCCAGAACCTCCAAAGGTTCCTCACAATCTCCGAGAAGCACACCAGAGAACAGAAGCAATGTAAGAGAACATCTTAAGTCTGATATCAAAAGTTGTTCTCCTGTCACATGTACATCACATGCTTGTAATTTAATATTGCATAACAGTTTTGTTACACAAGTAATCCATTCGATAGTAAATGATCCACAGGTTTGTCTAGGCAGCTTTATGCTCTGTTTAGCACATCAAAACAGATTAAGCATCTAAAAACATTTTCATATATTAATTGTGGGAGGCGGTTTTTCATCCGAAGAGTGCATTTGCATTTACCTTCAGCAGACACGTTCTGCTTTACCGGTTGAACTGCAAAAACCATCTTGAGAGTGGAGACATCTCTTCTGTGTAACTGTATTTGGAATTCTGTGCTCTGCAGAGAGACAACGGCAGACCAAACCATAAGAAGAATCTTCAGGAGGCACGCAGGAAGGGAAGAATGGACCGGAGTAAAGCGGAAGAAGAGATGAACAGCGAGCTCCAAAACCTGGTAAAACATCACCACAATAACAGTGAATTAGGGCAGCATATGCAGGATATGGGAATATCGCAAATGCACATATTGCAATAACTGAATGATTTTAATACTTTATGCATTTATAATCGGTTTTAGGTCAATGCAGGTCGATAGCAGTTGTTGTAGTGAAGCTTTCTTTTTCAGAATCCATGTGACACCTTGTATGTTCATTATATCATTTTCATTTTTAAATATATTGCGATATAATTTCATTGATTTTACAAAGCATGATTGTGCTGCATATCGCATTATTTAACAAGTTATCTCACATCACATTTTTCTGTAATATCGAGTAAATCAAGACTGGGAGTGAATCCAGACCTGTTACACTTTAAATCAATGTGAGATTATTTCTTGCAGTTTGTATTGTACAACAAAACAGTTTGATATCCAGGAGACTGGTCTGCAGTATTGCGTCTATGTAATGTTGCATGTTCAGAGATGCAGTTTGCCTGCATAAGCGTCCCCTGTGTTTACCTGTTTTTTAGCATGTGCATGGTAAGACTAAAGCAACAGGAACCGGCCTCGTCTATGTGGACGTGTTTGCTCACTATCACTGCCTGTGGGACACCAGGTGACACTTCAGCATGATTTATTTAATGAATTCAGTTTATTAAATCATTCGATGACATAACCTGGCCTTATGAAATTAAATAAGCACTCACTTAAAAATGTGCAAATACAAAAATAAATAAAAGGGCATAAACTCTGCGTGGGGTGTTTACTTTTGGGCTGTATTTCGTGTAGTGTTGTTTAATTACATAAGAGCAGGTTAATGGTTACCTTGTTTTAACAGTCACCCAGAGTGTCCAGGGAGAGTGACTGTTATAATGGACTCGCTGGATAAAGAGGGTTTGCTGGAGCGCTGCGAACGAGTAGAGGTACGTTCCTGTTGGGATCGTATTCTTTAATTCCTCCTGTTACTGCGTTTAGTTTAAATGCTTTACGTTTGTGTTTTAGGCCAGAGCTGCAGCAGAAGCCGAGCTGTTACTCGTTCATACGTGCGTAACATTTAACAGATGCTTTAATCTATAGGTTAGTTTTGTATTATTAACATATGGGGAAATCTGTACAGGAAAGAGCACATAGAGCTGATGAGATCCACTCAGAAAATGAGCGAGGATGAACTGAAGACCCTCGCTGGTAAATATGACTCTGTCTATCTGCATTCGGTAAGTCTTCTTCGGTCCTGGAATGTATGAGTGAACCTATAGATCAGAGCTATTCAAACCAGTCCTAAAGCTCTACCTAGTTTAATTTCAACACTTCAGACATGCATTAGGTTTTAGGTTCAGTTTTCAGGATTACTTGAAAATCACGGGCAGGTGTTTAAGACCTAAACTCTGAAGGGTGACCCACCCCAGAAGTAGGTCTAGTGGCCCTTCTGTAGAGCCCCCTGTTTTTTTAAAAGCAATAAAGCACAAAAGACTGCATTACACTCATTTTACCAGGGTAAGAGGTGTTCATTAATAAGGTCAAAGTTCATTAGTCTTATTATAGTTGTTCTATGGTTTCCAGTCAACTTTGTGATTTAAAATAAAACTAAACGGACGTGAGGTCATTGGCGTGTCATATCAGCTGTTCTGTGGCTCTTCGTTTGTGGACACACAGGAGATGTTTCCTTCTGCTTGTCTGGGGGTGGGATCGGTTCTCCAAATGGTGGATAAGGTCATGACATCACAACTGCGTAATGGTTTCTGCGTCATCAGGTTGTATGGCGCACGTTTTTGTCTTGGTAATCACTAACTTTCGTGTTTCTTTATATTTTGATTCATTTATTGGTGTGATGGTTTAATTCACAGGCCTCCGGGTCACCATGCACAGATAGATCAGATGAACGGCTACTGTATGTTTAATAATCTGGCTATCGCAGCGAGATACGCTCAGAAACAGCATGGAGTGGAACGGTGAGTGACTGTTTGTAAAGACAACATAACTATTTACTATCGACTAAGAC
>JAZGTI010004892.1:0-26825 GCA_036877585.1 Botia kubotai
AAATTGGCGGTGCTCTCTCAGCTGAAGTCTGCAAGGGAATAAGTTAATGAGGTTTCTACTTCCTGTCTCCATAGCAAGGTGGGGTTGCATCTGGCTTTCATCATGTGGTGACCAACAACGTTGATGTGACGCGTCTGCTGCACATCAAAGGCAGAAGGGCCATCAGAGCCACTGAGGTGGAGATGACCTGGAACAACTTTAACAAAGGAGACTGCTTCATTGTAGACCTGGGAAAGGTATGATATCTGAATCTGACCACACTGAGTTTGAGTTGAACATATATTTTTTTTTTGAGTTGTACAAGGAAACACTTTTTTCTACTTGTCATCAGGACATTTATCAGTGGTGTGGGAGTGACTGCAATCGTTTCGAGCGTGTGAAGGCCTCACAGATAGCCATCGATATCCGGGACAATGAGAGGAACGGCAGGGCCAAGATACACATGGTGGAGGATGGAGCGGAGCCAGAAGCTCTGATTAAAGTGAGTGAAAGATTTAAGCTTTTTATTGTGCACTTTTTCCTGATCTGTAAAAATATCCACCTCAGTTGTTCTCTGTGTAGACAATCGCTGTTTGCAGCTGGTATATGTAGTACTTTACATTACACAACAAATAACCTAAAAAACAGTGAGGTCTAAAAGTCTAAAACTGTAAATGCATCTAATATTTTCTATTCAAATGTTCAGCATAATAATTTGAGTGAAAACTTACAAATTAATATGAATTGTAGAATTATGTATAGAAATGACGTATAGGTTTGGGAAGCTGTCTTTTTGGTTTGCACTTAATCATGCACTTGAGCTGGCATTGAATTCACACATTTGTGATCAAGGTTATCCAAGCATGATCCGATCATGTTCCAAAAACAAACATGATTAAAATATTCCACACAATTTTGTTTGCATCAATTAAATATAACAAGTAAATATAAATATTTTGTTCAAAGGAGCGATCTTGGTCAGTCACAAATTTGCTTTTTTGATAAGTGACCTAGAAATAGAACCTAATTAGATTTTAAATCCCAGGTTTCCAAGGATGCTGTCTCCCCATGTATTTGCATATGGAAACAAATTTCTTTTGTGGTCATATATTGGCAGGCTTGATGTACAACTAGCTCTGCCTTATGTGTTGTTCTGTTAATGAGAATAAGCCTTGTGTGCATTTAATGACAGAAAACAAGTTGTGCATGCCAGTTAGTCAGTCCGCCACATCATTCAGCACAGGACTTGATGTCTGCTTCCTTGCATTGCTGTGTCCATATGTGCTTTAATTTTATATCGTCCTATAGGCTCTTGGGTCCAAATCCAGCATTGCCCCTGCAACTGCAGATGATGAGGTAGTAGAATCCTCCAACAGGAAGAAAGGAGCACTGTACCTGGTATGAAAGGCTACTATCTGCACAAAATAAACCAATTAAAGGTGTTGTACTGTTTGTGGCTAGTAGGCTTTACAATCCAACAGCAATATTCAGCTGTACCTGGTGGTATGTGTTCTGCGTTGTTGCTCAAGTTGTATGTTGTTCATAATGCTGAAAATCAGTAAGTTTAAACAAAAAATAAAAAAATCAAAGTCCCTGTCAGCAGCTTTATATACCCGAACAAGGGGTAAACAATAGAGAAATGATTAATAATATATATATATATATCTGTGTGTGTTTCTGTATTCTAGTCCATTATGATTTAGGATAAATATTTATCATGTAAGTTATTTATTTGCACTGTTGTATGGCTATTTTAACAACAATAACAGCCGATAAGTGTAAAGTATAAAATACAACCTGCAACAGATGTAAATAGAAATGAACAGTGCAACTGCTTCTCATTCATAGTGGGGCATACTGGTCAGAGAGGTAACCGGGAGGTTGCCGGTTCGAATCCTAATGCTAGCAGGAAATAACTGAGGTGCCCTTTAGCAAGGCAACAAACCCCAGTTTTTTCTGAGTTCCGGGTGTGTTAATGATTTGCAGTGCGTGTGTTCACAGCTCGTTACTCCAATGTGTGCACTAACTTGGATGGAATTAAATGCAAAGGATAAATTCCGAGTATGGGTCACCATACCTGGCCAGCGTGTCACTTCACTTCATGTCACATTTGCTGGGCTATAGTTTTTACACAGCAGTTTCTGTTGTAGATCTCAGATGCCTCTGGTTCCATGAAAACATCTGTGGTGGCCCAGACCAGCCCATTCAAGCAGGAGATGCTCTCCCCCAATGAGTGCTACATCCTGGACAATGGAGTTGATAAGAACGTGTTTGTGTGGAAAGGTGTGACTTAATATGCAGAAACTTCTTTAAGTCCAGTCATAACTTTAAACTCAACATAAATCAAATACCTTCCAGGTGTATTAAAGTTATATTGTGCATGAAGGTGCAGGTCATTGATTAATGTTATTTACTAGCCATATTTAGCCATTGTTTTAGGCTACCGTTTTTCCTTAAGTTAACATTAATGCAATAAATGGCAATAATAGAAAAATAATTAGAATTAGAATAGAATTAATAGATTTTAAAAAGAAGCACTATTTCAATTTGTCTCTTATCTGTATGCCATCTATATACTGATACCATCTCCATATGTGTTTTTTCCACCATGCTGACATGCAACTGAAATTACAAGGGCCCCTTATTTAAATGTCCCACAAAGTTTTCATAAAGATGAAAGAGCTTCATTCAGCATGTGACTCTAGTCTTTCCTTCCCCAACAGGACCGAATGCAAACACAGAGGAGCGCAAAGCAGCTATGAAGACTGCAGAGCAGTTTATCAAAGAGAAGAACTACTCGTCTAAAACACAGGTTGATACCAAAGAACATTTTAAAACACACTTATGTATTGACACTCAAAAAGTGCCTATTCATTCACAGTAAGTTTCTTTGGATAAAATTCTCTGTCAAATGTGTAAATAAAACAATGAAATAAACAATGCATTTACTTGTAATTTACTTATTTATGGCAAACTAAATGCCTAAATTCAAGGGTTTTAATGATTTATTCAGTTCTGCAGATTTCACATGATCAATTATGGTGTGGTTTATGCTTTTATATGTCAAGAACTAACGTTATACTGTATTTACTGATGCTTATTGTAGATCCAGGTGCTGCCTGCAGGGGGAGAGACTACTCTGTTCAAGCAGTTTTTCTCTAACTGGAAGGATAAAGACCAAACCACAGGCCCTACCAAGGCCTACAGCATAGGCCGCATAGCCCACGTGGAACAAATTCCCTTTGATGCCTCTACCCTCCATAGTAACAAGGCCATGGCAGCCCAGCACAACATGATCGATGATGGTTCTGGAAAAGTCCAGGTTAATACAATTTTAGTTAACAGGCTCACTCACAAACAGTTTAGAAACATGATTTAAGCCTATTGGAATTTTAAATTCCTAAATCACAACAATTACAAAAACAAAAAATCAGAAGTGACAACCCACAGATGATTGTTTTCAGATCTTTTATTTACATTTAGTCATTTAGCTGACGCTTTTATCCAAAGCGACTTGCGAATGAGGACCAGGAAGCAATTTCAACAATAAGAGGCAACAATGAATAAGTGCTATAGACAGGTCTCAGGTATTTCAACATAGTATAAGAAGGCCACAAAGGCAATTAAAAAAAAAAAAAGAAGTAGAAGTGGCAGTGTGTTAGTTAATTAGTCAAGGAAGTGGAGACGAAATATTTGAGCCCGTTTATGAACATAAATGGGTGACTGTAAAATAACTTGCATAGCAGATCTTCAAAACTCACGTTTGTTTTCATCAGATCTGGCGTGTGGAGGGAGGAAACCGTGTCTCGGTGGACCCTTCATCCTACGGCCAGTTCTTTGGGGGAGACTGTTATCTGATCCTCTACAGTTACAAACAAGGAGGCAGAGAACAGCATATCATCTACACATGGTCAGTCCATAACATGTTTGTTTTAATACATGATTTTGGTTTTCTAAGTGCAAAGTTTTTCTAATTTTTTATGGTTTTCTAAGCACAGCGTGTCAGTCACACAGACACATGTGATATTAAACAGCTCAAGGCTGTTTTCCTCTCTGTTTATAGTCTCACCTCGGTGACATGTGACATTGTATTACAGGCAGGGGTTGAAAAGCACACAGGATGAGCTGGCAGCTTCCGCCTTCCTTACTGTACAACTGGATGACTCCATGGGCGGGGCTCCAGTTCAGGTAACAGTAATTGGTTTGTGTAAGGAAGCAGAGCTGCCCTAATAATTATTTTCACTAATATAGCAATAGGGTGGGCCAACATTAAAGCAAATAATATGACTTCCTTTGTAGTTAATCAAATAAAATATGCAGTTAATCGTGTGGTGACCATAAAATAAAAGGCTTTGCTTACTGCAATACCTTTATCTTTTTTAAGCCTGTACCTACTTTAGTAAAAAATATTATATTATTTTCATATAATCTGCTGCCACAGAAATCTCATTGGATATTCACAGAATTGGAACATCAATTTCCAATCAAGTGTTATACACGCAAAGCATCTGTCCTCTATTCATTACCTTTTGTGGCTAATTTTATTATTTTATTATATAGAAAAGGTGAAAAAGTTAGTATATCAGTCCCAGTCAGACATTGCGTTAAAACACCCACAGAATCTCAAGTTTAAAACTGTAATTCTGATAATAACCACCAGATGGCAGTTTTATCATAAGAACGTATTGTTTGGCATTTGCCAAGTTGGTCTGTTGTACCTTTTATCAGCAGTCTCGTGCATATTGCTAAAACAAATTAAAATGATTTTTTCCCATATTAATGTTCCTGTGTTTAGGTGCGAGTGACACAGGGTCAGGAGCCCCCACACCTGATGAGTCTGTTTAAGGGTAAACCCATGATGATTCACAGTGGAGGGACGTCCCGCAAGGATGGCCAGACCCAGGCGGGCAGTAAGCGCCTTTTTCATATCCGCCAAAGTTCCTCCAAAGCTACTCGTGCTGTGGAGGTCAGTGCCACACCTGTTTCACTGTGCACACTGTCGTACATATAATGCATTGTCTAATCAATGTATTTTCTATTGTAGGTTGAGCCCTCTGCATCCAAATTAAACACCAATGATGTGTTTGTGTTGAAGACGCCAGATTCTGTGTTTGTATGGAAAGGTGTAGGTTCAAGCGAGGAAGAAATGCTTGCTGCCAAATATGTAGTGAGTGTTTTGGGAGGAAGTTCCACTGAGGTTGCAGAGGGTAAAGAACCAGGTGAGAATCCTTCATGTTTATGATAGACATTATCTTCAATCTGATGTGGGTACGCTTCATTCATGCCTCTGTTACATGACATTCTCCTCAGCTGGATTCTGGTCAGCTCTTGGAGGGAAGAAAGATTATCAGACATCTTCAAATCTGAAGAATATGGTTAAGCCACCACGTCTGTTTGGCTGCTCCAATAAAACAGGCCGGCTAACGGTAAAACAGCCAAGTTGGAGCAATAATAAACATAGATAATGTAGTTTTGGTAGATGGTAGAGCATGGTGCTTGTACTGTAAGTTGTGTTGGAATTTGCCAAATGCACATGTAAATCTATGCTAAAGCTATTCTAAGCTGTAGGTTGTAAGAATGACATTGTCAATGATTTCAGGTTGAGGAAGTGCCTGGTGACTTCACTCAGACTGACTTGGCTACTGATGATGTCATGTTGCTTGACACCTGGGATCAGGTGAGTTGACATATGTAGTTCACATGACTATGGCTTTGACTGTATCTGCCGCTATATATAGTGAATAGCCTACAGTCCTAAAGGCGAACATCTCTTTCTAGATCTTTCTGTGGATTGGTAAAGAAGCCAACGAGGTGGAGAAAACAGGGGCACCAAAAATAGGTTAGTGGCTAGATTGCTTAATAACAATATTATTTCAGAATAAAACTTTAACTGTAAAGTATTGGATAGCACTCGCATAATAAATCACTCCTCTGTTAAGTTTCACTGTAAACTGAGTGAGTTTTCACTCTACAGCTAAAGACTATGTGGCCTCTGATCCTGCTGGACGTCATGGGTTGCCTATCACAACCATTAAGCAGGCGGCTGAGCCCCCAACCTTTACAGGCTGGTTCCAAGCCTGGGACCCAAATGTGTGGGACACCGACCCTCTGGAGAGGATCCGAGCTCGCTTTTAAATCCAGAACTGTTCTGTCTTTTATATAAGCACAAGCACATCTAATTTCTTAGCATTAATTTCAGCTTTCCCTATTTTCTTGCTTTCTTTCAGCTGCCATCATGTGTGAGAAAACACAGAAAATATTAGCATTTATAATAACTATAGCAGAACCTCCTGTATTGAGGGTTGCCACATCTCAGCCCATCTATTTTGTTCAAAGTTGACCATTTATTCTGGCTGGCACACTGCCATTATAATTTTTTTATATTGACAACATGGGACAGAAAACTTGTGGAAAACTTCTGTATGATTATAAGGGAGTCATTTATGCAGTCTTATATAGCTTTTATATAATTGATTTATTTTCAACTGTATTTTTGTTTTACATTGTGCTTTAATAAATTATGATTTTGGGAATATGAATCTAGTGTCTGTTTTTTTTCCATCGTCCATTTGAAACCAGTGTAATCATCTTGGGGTCTATAATGTGTTTATACAATAATATTTATATAAGATATGGGCGGATCTCTTCACTCAAGTGAGAAGGAGCTTCTGCAGAATGGCTTTGTGGGTTTTAGAAACAGTTCACATAAAAATATAAAATAGCCCATAAATTTCTCACCTTTAAGGGATCCTAGGTGTATATGATTCTTTCAGTCAAACAGAATCTGAGTTATAATAAGTAATATACTGTCTCCTACCAGCTTTAAAATGGCAGTAAATAGTGCCCGAGATTTTGAAGCTCCAAAAAGCACATATATCCATAATAAAAGTAATACAACTCCAGTTTGTATTCTGATGCAAAATTATACGTTTGTGAAAGAAAACAATATTTTAAGCGTATTTATCTATCAATACAGTGTGTTTCATTGTAAACATATCCGTATGAATGACTACAGCCAACGCATGCTGGCTCCTTGTCAATAACTTTGAATCTCATTGGTTCTTGCATGTCTTGTGACTTCAGCCACCAATGAGACCTGAAATTATTAACATGCAGATTATTTATTACAACTGTGATTGTGTTTATCTGAAAGAAGAAAGTCATATACACATAGAATACATTAAGGGTGAGTAATTAATGGCCAGTTTTAATTTATGAGTGGACTGTTCTTTAATCACAATGGAGTTGCAATAGGGTTGTTTACTTTTCAATTTCGCTATCACTGATCTGATTAAAGTTGAGCAATCAAATAGAGCTGTTTTTAATTACATTATTCACTGTAACGTTCACTTGTAATGTTAGAAAAGATTTTATACTAAAATGTTTTTGCATTTGTTTCACCGGCTCTCTGATCTTTCGAGATGAACTCTCAGGTCCATTTGGCACTTAGGTTCCTAAAAGGTGTGTGGCACCATTCAACCGAACACACCCCTAACGCACCCCTTATTACCTTTTGTTAGTTTTAGATGTGCTTATTGACCCGCTGTTTAAAAATTGTACCTTTGTGAGACTGCACAACCAAGATATTTCTCCTGAACTAAAGCATATTTTGTCTTCCTCTTGAAATCTAGAGCGCTTTCTATTCAGAAAAATGTATAGAGCTAGTACTTGATTGGGCTAGAAAAATAAACTTTTATCACTATTTTGAGAAAATGGGAATCAGAAAACAGTGATCAGTGTTCTTTTGTATTCAAAACTGTAAATGTAGCAATGCTTCATCACAGTAATTTTTGGTGTTTTGGAGTTCAGATTTTTTTATTAACAAAATTTTCTATCAGCCAAAATGTATTTATATAGTTATTTTTTATTTTGAATAAATGCAAGAATTTAAAAAGTTCCTTAACATCTACAGTGTACTCTATATGTTTTTGATGCATTTGGTAGACACTTTTATCCAAAGCAATTTACTATACATTGTTTCTAAGTATGTGAAATACCTGGGATCAAACCCATGACCTTGGTGTTGTTAACACCATGCTCTAACCACTAAGCTACAGGAAAGTACAAAACTATGAAACAATTATGAAATTGCTTAAGTTTAGACACACACCCAGGAGCTTAAGAGTTACTGGTAGATATTTCATCATTATTTTTCCTGAGAAGAATAACCTTCATTCTGGGAGAAAAAAAAAACTAACAAAAGGCCTGCTTTCTCTAGCAGTAGTTTTATTAGAATTATGTCTGTGAATTCTGTCCTGCATACTAAAAAAAGCAATTTTGTATTTTGTCAATAGCTTAGAAAAATAATCATAACGGCAATCTTCAACTTTAAAGTATTATGATTATATTGTGATGGTAGATTTTGAATTGTTCTTAAAGGGGCAGGATATTAAGTTTACGATAGGTTGAAACAGATTCCAAAGACATACATTTTCATGCAATTCATTAATTACAATAACTGTTGGCCAAACAACAACAAAATACAAAACATTTTTGTATGTTACCTTTTACATTTGTCTTGTTTAATGAATCTTTTAAAAGCTTCAGAAAAGTGAATAAATAGACAGGGTTGCACTGTGACAAAATGCCACACTATCTTAAAATCAACATGTGCTGAAAAGTATCTGTATTTTTTTCTAGACAGTAATGATGAAAATAGCTTAAAAAAAAAAAACAATAGGTAATTGCCCATCAAATTTGCTTTCAAGTTTCAGAGTTTAAGTTTTCAGCAGGATCAGAGGCCACATAGTCTTTAGCTGTAGAGTGAAAACTCACTCAGTTTACAGTGAAACTTAACAGAGGAGTGATTTATTATGTGAGTGCTATCCAATACTTTACAGTTAAAGTTTTATTCTGAAATAATATTGTTATTAACTTTCCAAATCAAGTTTGCTTAAGTTCACATTTGCTCAAACTGATCACCAAATCTATGTACACACAAAATAGGTTTGGTGGTGGTTCATCTAATTTTCCTTTCTTTTTACTTGTTGCACTGCCAAAAGATACGCTTTGAGCATGGCTGGAGCAATTATAGAGAACATGAGCACCAAAATGTTGGTGATCATGGGAGTAATTCTGCTTTTATTCCAGGCGTTTTCCTACGAAGAGTTCCTTCTGGAATAGAGTGAAATTGTGCTGAATTGTTTTGTTCCAGTTGTCAAAAATGGGTGCTTATTTTCACCATGTCGTCTGCAGCCTCTATTCTCGATATGGACGTAACATTTATTTTCCTCTCTACTTTTGTGCCCGGGTCCCAGATGACGCCTTGAGGAAACGAGAAAAAAATCAAGGCTGTCAAAAAAGGTGAGTGTGTGCATGCCATCAGACCAAGTTGTTGAAGGGGAGGAAGGTGTCTTTTATTGCTTTGTGTTACATTTACATTACATTTACATTTAGGCATTTGGCAGACGCTTTTATCCAAAGCGACTTACATTGCATTGTACTATACATTGATTGTTATACATTAAGTATGTGCAATCCCTGGGATCGAACCCATGACCTTGGCGTTGTTAACGCCATGCTCTAACCACTGAGCTACAGGAAAGTGTTTGAGGTTATAAGTGTCCATAGGTGGAATGACTACTTTGGCTACTTGTAGCCACATTATGATGACAAAAAAGTTATTCATGAGAATATTATGGTCTGTTGTAAATTTGTCGTCTGCATTTAGCCTTATCTTTAAAAGGTCTTAAAGTTCACTCAAACATTATAATTCCATCTTCATTTATTCGTCCTCTTATTGTTACAACCTGTTTCACTTTATTAGATATTATAAATAATTGACACTGATTGTTTATTATACAGTGAAAGTGAATGAGGAATGAGGCTGCCAGTAACTAACATTCTGCCTAACATCTCCTTTTGTGTTCCATGGAAGAAAGTAAGTCTTAGTTTTGGAACAACATCTAGATGAAAGAATCATTTATGGGTTATCTTTCCTTTTAAGATAGCATCAGGTTCTGTATTTTCAGTGTTCTCGCTGTAGTCCATTTGAATATGGTCGTATTGATGTGTTTGCAATATAATGCTGCAGCCGTTTCTGCTTATAGTGTTTTGTATTTTTCTAATAAGTCAAGCTGAAGTAACTGTATGTGTGTCTGTGTAGATGACGGAGCTTTGGTTACGTTAGACGTCAGTCTGGCCTACAAGGATGATACTGAGTGAGTGAGTGGACCGAGATGGCCCATTCTATAGAGAATCACAAACTTAGCTGCAGTTTTACCACGACTAAGGTAAACACTATGATCATGCTTCAGTAATCAGGCCTGAACTTTCAAGCTTAAATACCCAAATTTACATGCAACTGAATTAGTATTCAACTGTTTTTGATCTTCAGACCTTTGAGAACGAGGGGCGCTTCTATGATTGACATGTTGCCATTTATGAAGAGTGGCAGTGTTCGCCACAAGTACTATCTTCTAAACATCAGACTGCCAATGAACACAAAAGAGTCAACATTGGGATTGGAGAAATCACCAACTAGTGGTGAGTCTTCAAACTGACTGAAAATTGTACTGTGATGTAGATAAATACAGGAAGCATGTTTAAAACTCGCAGTGACATCATTGATTACCAAGCTTGGCAAAATTTTCTGGTAGCCCTTCGGGCAGGCACCCTTCAGATTTTTGTAGCCCGAAATTAATTTAAGTAGCCCAAATAAAAAAAGACATTATTTTTAATGTAGAATATTGTAAAGGAGACAAAACATCAATCAAAAATGTTTTCATATCACAAATGACAACAATAGTATAAAATAATCAAATTACAATCATAAATACAAATATTTGTTTTGAACTAAAATTTCTATGAACTTGTAAAAACAATATAGAACATAATTCAGTCTGTGTCAGATTCTCAATCTGAAATATCAAGTGATGTCACAGATAAGAAAATGCCACTCGACGTCGAGGGCATAGCATCTCCTTCATCAGTTTTCACCTCCAGTGCATCGGTCTCCACTTCAGAATTGAAATACCTGCGTAAATCCATGCACCTCTTATTTTCACACACATAACTATCAGCGATTTTTGCAAATTCTCTCCACTGCGCATGCAATCTCTATCACGTTTAATCTTGCTGTGGGAGATTTCACTTGTCACGTGAGGATAGTAATGACTGACAGGATAAGCGTCACTGATATGCAGTTTAATTCACGTGCGATCGTGAATTAAAAGTGAAAGTTAAAAGCGAGCGTGCATTCAAACGCGCATTCAATATCCCACATATTGATAGTGGCTACTCGGTGCCCAAAAATTACATACAACATAATTACCCAATCAAATTCCAGAACGCAAAAGCATTGCAATGTTGG
Source organism: Botia kubotai (assembly GCA_036877585.1). Classification (NCBI taxonomy): domain Eukaryota; kingdom Metazoa; phylum Chordata; class Actinopteri; order Cypriniformes; family Botiidae; genus Botia; species Botia kubotai. The sequence goes on from JAZGTI010004892.1 coordinate 11,291, forward strand.
CAATATTTTCCTCCTTATAAGATAGCCCAACGGGCAGGGCGGAAATACATTTTGGTAGCCTGGCTGGATGACACAATAGCCCCAGGATGTCGGGCTAGCGATTTTGTGAGCCCTGATTACTCTGAGTTTCCAAGGAAGGATTTCCTGGCTTGTTATAATTGACACACAGTTCTAAACAGGGCAGCTTTAAACAAATGCCATGGGCTTAAGACATCTGGACGGCATCATCTCTTAGTTTTCACTGATGTTTAGCTTACTCTTATTTAACTCTCAGCAAATAATCATGCCAATCTATTAAGTGCTATTAAGTATTAAGTAACTTATAAGTATTAATATGTTTTTCGAGACATCTTGTAATGCTTCGCTCCATGTGTGGCTTTCCAGACCACTCATCAAAATGGTGGCTTAATAAAGCTTTGGTTCCACATGAACACGTTTTTCACCCCCAGCATCCTCATAATCATGATTTGGTATTGGAAGAGAATAACCCAAATAACCAGACCACCAGTCCTGCTGGAAAGGTAAGGCTTGCTAAACTTTATTTAATTGTTTAAACTTTTTGCTGGTTTTACCTTTTGGCAGTTGAGAATCTACTGATGCAAATCAGTGCAATGATACAAGTGCACTGAACTTCGTACCCTCACTAGAGCTGAAGTCATATGGCATTCCCTACATTCCAACACAATATGGTCTATCTTTTCTCTCTTTGTTGAACATAGACACTATTAGGCAGGATGGAATGCAATTCATTCTCTTGAAGTCAGATTCCACTCCCCAACTCGATCTCGCCAATTAGCATTTTAGGTCATCCAGTGTTTTAAACACTGGAGAACAAAAAAATATCTATACCTCATTTTTATGTTTAGGTAATAGGTTTTAGATTTTTAAAGTGATATAATGAGTTATAATAATGACTGGGGATGGATAATAAGGATGAAAAATGTTTTGTCGTTCTTTCAGGACTATCTTTGCTCTAGGAATCTCTATGACCTATGACCTCTATGATCAATATTCCAGTGGAATGGTTCTCAGTGGTCTTTAAATGGATCTGGATGCTGTTGTTTGGTGACATCCATCATGGCATCTTCTATGCCATGCTGCTTTCTTTGTGGATCATCTTCTGTGGAGAACATCTCATGGTAAGAATCATTCTTATGTCTGCACAAACTCTAGGGCCTGTTATTGTTTCTATGGTATAGAAATAAGCAGAGCTACATCTATGCATGATGTAAATCTATTCACAAAACCAAAACGTACACACGTTTTTAGTTTAAAGCTGTTTTGTGTAATGCTTGTGTAATGGTTTGTGTAGCTTTCTCCTTTCCTAGATTAATTTGTAGAGACCGTATTTAAAATTTCAGAAAAGTGTACACACTGTGGCACTATCACAGCATTGCTCTAGAGTCAGCCATTTTTGCTATTATGTTTGGTGCCTCTAGTGGCTCTGAAACTACACACTGTGGCTTTAAGTTGAAGTTGCCTAAACTTACCTCTGGTAACTGAACTACTTCACTTGATTATCTGGCTTACTCGAAATGTGACTTAATACTATGTGAAAAAATAAGTGAAAACAATTATGCAATATATATCAAGGTTTGTTTAACTCTTGTAGTTGCTTCAAAGCATTTTCTAATGTGTTTTTTTGTTGTTTTCTCCTTCAAGGACCAGACTGAGAGAAACCGTTTCTCAGTGTACTGGTAGTACGTTGGACCCATTGGGTTTGGCTCCTTCTGCCTCTTCATCTTTGATATGTGTGAGAGGTGAGCCAATGTTGAGATGCCCACATTCTTAGCATGGAGCAAAAGTCTATTTCTCATCTTTTCATTGGCATATAAACAGTTCCTCTGTCATGTGATTAACACTGTTGCTACCAGATTCTTCATAAGCAAAACGTTCTTTCCTTTTTTAAAAATAAATATTTTTCTTTTCTTTTTACAGAGGAGAACAGCTGAAAAATGCTTTACACACAATGTGGGCATCAGACATTGGAGCAGAGCTCGCTGTATCCTTTAAAAAAATGGGTTGCTTGTTGTTGGTTGTTTGATAAATAGTTCACCTTAATAATTTAATTCAATTAAATTCATCACTTGGAAGGTGGAAAGAGTTGTCATTAAAACTTCCATCTCCAAAAGTACCTTCTCCATATAATGACAGTTCATATTTTAAAGACAGTGTCTTTATCTTAACTGATTGTCTGTATTTCTGTGTGTGTCAGTGTCTGTATCTTATGCTGATTTCCGGCAACATAACATCTAAACCTATTGTACTATTCTTTTACTGCAACTAATCAACTTGACTGAGGTTGATGCAGATGGCCTTCATCATTGTGGTGGGAATCTGTGCATGTCTCTACTTTCTGTTTTTGTGCTTCATGGTATTCCAGATGTTCAGAAACATTAGCAGGAAAAGGTCATCTTTGCTAGCTTTGACAAAGGCTTGTCGACTGCGCTATAAGGTAATGTGTAGAATTAAAAAAAAAATGACAACCTACAAAATATTAACATTTACATTTACATTAACATTTCTTCATATTAACAGCGTCTGTGTGTTTTATGTGTTAAGGGTTCATTCATTTATCCAATTGTTTTGATTATTTCTTGTACGTTTTTTGTTTGTTCATTTTTTATATTTTTTTTATTTAGGGCCTGATCTTCCACTTTAAGTTTCTGATGTTGGTCACGCTGGCATGTGCTGCCATGACCGTCATTTTCTTCATCATAAGACAGGTATAAATCTCTCCACTAGTTTCTATATAATATTTCATTAAAGGTTTAATGAATATTCCAATTTTATTTACCAGCCTTCTAATTCACTTCATAAGAATAAAGCACATGCTTGTCAAAGGGGGTGCTCTGGTTATTTGCTATGAGAGAGGATTGCGTTGAGAAATATCTAATCTGAAATAGCAGTGATTTAGTTGAGAATGAGAATGCTCATTTAGTATGGATTCAGTTGAGATGGGGTTGCTGATTGGTTTTACATGTGTTGATCTGTGTTGATAGGTGAACAAGGGCTACATGGTTGGGCCGGGTACATGGTTCGAGTGAACAGCGCATTCTTCACTGGCAGTTATGGCATGTGGAACCTGTATGTGTTTGCCATTATGCTTCTGTATGCCCCATCTCACAAATGTTACGGGGATGAGCAGTCAAAGGTGAATCTCCCACTGACACCTATTTACTGACAATCAAGAATTTAAAGAAGCAATTTAATATAAGTTAAGTTAATCAGATACAGATACAAACCTTACATAACTTACTACCTTTTCCCTTTTTTACAAAAAGTGCTTTTGCATGATGATGTCTGATTTCTACATTTTTTTTGTGGTGGGACATGAAAACAATCATCAAAAGTTTGGTTATACAACCCTGCCTATATTGGCATCAGAATTATTTGGTTTTCAGGCAAAGTCTGTGTTTTGTTGCACACCCAAAACCACTGAGTTTTGAAACGGATGCATGATTCATAGCTTCTTTAATGGGAAATGAATATGTGATACTCTCACAGACTCTTATTGTGCTGCATCAAAACTGACATCCTAAATGTACTGCATTCTTTCTCTGTTACTATTTACTATATTATAAAGTTGCTAGTTACAAGTTGAAAGGTGACAAAGGTTGTAAAGTGAACTACTCCACTGATGTTGAGTAGTTGATGAACAAAGAAACGCTGCTTATGTAGAAATGGAATTATACATCCCATGGATGTTGGAAAATTTATTTATCTTGCACTGTGGATTGATAAAGACACTGTTATTTCCCTGCAAAAAAACAATACAAAGTATTTCTAAAAATGGGGGTAATGGAAACAAGGTCTGTTTATTAGTAATACAGCAATAAGTAATTGCTTCCCGTTAATTTAATTTGTACCCTTTTTAACTTTCAATTTTCTAAATCGATTACGAATAAGGAAGAACAAAGGCTTTGTCTCTGTCAGCATACTGTATGAGTTTGTATGTTTCAATCCTTCCTCATCTCACTTCCTTAAACACTCCCGACCATATGTAAACAAACCCAGGGAGCCCACAACACAGATGATTGAGTTCATAGTCTCAGTGATCAATGTGTTGAATAACTTAAGATACATACAGATTTGGGTTCTCATAGGCTGAACATTTACTATGTTACAATGTAGAGATATATTTTTATAAAGTGCTTATTTCATCTTTATAAAGGCGTTAGCTGTGTATCACTGTGTTGTGTAAAAAACATTGAGTTTTACAATTGTATCATGGAAATAAAGGATTTTGTGTCATGCTTTTTATGCTAATTTAAAATAATTAAATAAACTGTTTATATCTGGGTGGTTACTAAATGAAGACTTTGTGAGATTCTGCTGTAGTGCAAAAACAATTCACTTAAAACTTTTGTTAACTCAAAAACAAAACAAAACCTTAAATAGACTGTAAATATTTATGAAATAATTGTCTGATCACTATTTCTAAATCTTAATTTACTCCATTTTATATAAACTTTGTCATGCAAACTTTAGCTAGGTTTTAATACAGTTGTTTTGAAAAAACAAAACACTTAGATTCACAATACAAGAAACGTTTGTATTTTGTTAAACATTTGTTTTGGGGGTGCCCTGGAATGTTTAAATTTAGCACCAGCTTCCCTTACTCAAATACAAGATAATCCTCATAGAAAAAAAATCAGCTGGTCTAGAGTCAGCATTAAAAAGCAAACCCTGCAACCACAATTTAATTGCTTAGTATGCTGCCGTTCTCTTCCTCTGATCCATCTCTGCAACACAGGCAGCCTTTCAGTTTATCTCAGCGTTAACAGTCTCCTGCTGTATTCTTTGACCAGGTGCAGGTCAGTGGTCCACTGATGTAATTAGAAAGATAATATACTTTTTAATTAGATATATTGGTCATGTAAGTACTTGTAACATACAGCAGTTGCTATTATTATTGTAATGAGTACACCTTGGCCAGCCCTTTACCATTCAACACAGAATTCTGTAAAATTTAATCGTTGGAGGGAATTAATGAACTCAGTCTTATTACTTTGGTTGTGAAAACATCATCTGAACAAAATTTTGGAACTCAGAAGATGGTTAGTCAGCTACAGTGGCCAATAAGACATTATGTCTTACTTTCTATCCACAGTCAAGGTAAAAGATTGATTTTTCCCAGGGTCACAGAAAGAGGGCAGAAACAGATGGCGTCAACTCTCCTAGCTGTTTCCGCTATCCTTTTTTAAATATTAATTTAAAAAAACTTTTCAAACATGTTGTTTATAAAACTAAAGGCCTGTTTCCCTAATTTTTTTTATTTATGTCTACTAAATTTAGCTAACAGAAATTAACAGACAGTTAAATTATATTCCTTATGATAAGACATGTCATAGGTGAAAAAAACGATTAAACGGTTTTGCATGATGTGATCCTTAAATGAACAGGCGTCTTCACAGGCTGCGAAAGGTCGGTTGTGACGTCACGCCGTGCACCGACTGTGATTGGTCAGCGTAGGTGGAAGTGCTACAAACGGTGTCATTCACAAAGTAACAAGAATACTTTACAATTGTGATAAAGAATGCTAATAACTTCAAAACAGCACTGAGTTCCCATTTGCTGGCAATTCTCCACACGGACCTTTTTGAAACCCATTTGAGGACGTGTTTTGCCCTTTCTTCCCTGATTTATCAAGAGATCACCCTCCGAGATTTTGTTGAAGGTAAGAGTAAAGGGTCGACGACGGATGGGCTTTGCGGCTTTCATTTACTATGTTTCAAATATAAAACGAGATTGGGTGGGGCATAACGCTTATTTTCGTGGTGTTGATGCAGTTTTCTATAGAATATATGAAGTTGTCGCCCTAAAACAGTTTAAGGAGGAGTTGTTATGGCAAGTTGTGAGGCAGATCACAAACTATCACGACTCAACAGGTCATACTGTATGCGAAAAAATTCAACGAGTCTCCCAATGTAAATCAGCAGGTGTCTATGTGTAAATGTCTTATACCACTGTTTAATATCCATTCTTTGGTGATGGTAGCCATGGTAAATTCCTTTTGAATTTTACAGTGTAGCAGGCCCAAATTATTCTAATATGAATAGCACAATCACGTATCGGTGTTTTAACATGAAAATACACCAGCTGTTAAAGTGCCATGTATTATTTTAAGCGTTTCACCGCTTCCACGAGATCGCCTCAGTAGAGACAAGACAGTTGAATTTTTTTCTAAAAGGCAGAGTGATACCACAGAGGACGTGCTCCACGTGCAGTACGGGTTATAAAAGTCTAGGCTTGTTAAAAAAAAGGTTTGTACGCATGACTACACTGTTAATGACCCACATTCATTAGTTTCCGTTTGACCCCAAAAAGGACGCCTTAATTTTTTATTTTTATTAAACGCTGATGGAAGAGTTCTTGTTTGTGGGTAGCACCTGCTCGTCCATTCAGATACTTCTCCCAGCCTAGTAGCCACATCCTGACCTCTTTGTAGAGAGAATGTAGTTAGATTTTTTTGGCCCTTTGATGAAATCAGGTAACTTCTCCACAAGTGTACAGTATTCTACAGTATTAACAATATTATAATGAACCTCACCAGATAATTTGTAGTTCCTCTATAAAGGAATAGTTCCTCTATAAAGGAATAGTTCACCCTAAAATGAAAATGTAATCGTTTACATTTACCTTACATTACATTACGTAATTCCAAACATGTACACTGTTATTTTCTATGTAACACAAAAGGGTATAATTGGGAAAACATTGGGTCTAAAGAGACAAAGACATGAAAGGAAATAATAACAGAATTTGTATTATTTCTTAAACTTTTCCTTATATTAAGATATGGCCATTGCTTGTTAAGAGAATAGTATTATACTACAGTCTTATGGCTTGCTAAAAGCTTTCCTGTAGCTCAGTGGTTAGAGCATGGCATTAACAACGCCAAGGTCATGGGTTCGTTCCCAGTGGTTGCACATACTTAGAATCAATGTATAGTATAATGCAATGTAAGTCGCTTTGGATAAAAGCGTCTGCCAAATGCCTAAATGTAAATGTAAATGGTGAGTTCTTGGTGAACATAACCATAACAGTGATTAACCACAGCGCAGTTCAAATGTGTTCTCTGTTTATATTATCTTTGTGATAGAGAATGTGACTAGAGACAGAGCTTGTAGTATTTTTAAATATAACAGAGGTTTTCAAAAGAACAGACTCCATCTCCTCTAGACCAGACATGTCTCAGATTGCAAAAATTCTTATGGAATATGGGATATTCGGGACAAAAGACTTTCATTCTTTCAAAACCTGGTGATTTCCTATTAGATCAGGAAATGTTTTGCGTAAAGTTGCATGGTTTGACAGTTACTATCTGACGCAGCAGGCACACTTTCAGTTTAGCTTATCTTTTTTAGGATCAGTTTTTTGTGATTTAGGTTTGATGATGTTGTCCAGCATATCCGCTGTTGCTGTCATCCAAAGGCAGTAAGTTATTTTGCTAATGGTTGCAATAGTTCATACACTTTCTCAATTGGATTGAGAAACTGAAAGTGTTACACGATTTTGGTTTGTTTTCTAAAGAATGAGTTATGTCTCACCCCTGTCATTATTTAAAGATGTAGTTCAACCATAGGTCTGTATGCTTTCTGTACGTAAATCACAAAATGAGAAATTCTAAAGAATTGTAGGTTGCTCATCCTTCAAAACAGATGCAAAACATCATAAAAGAGGTCCATTTAAATTCAGTCTTCCAATATTCTAGAGAACCGGGTTAGTTTATTTTGTGAACAAATCAATTATCATGTGAATTGGATCATTGAAATGATATGACTCAAAATAATGATTTGTGCACAAATTGGAAATCACTAATTGTTTTACTAAATGTGCCAAGGAGAGCTGATATCAAGATTTTCAGTGCGTGTTTACTTATTTTGTTCTGTTTCTCACAAAACTTTATCAAAGCCTTTTTGGATCAAAGCCTCTATCAAAGCCTCTATCAAAGCCTCAGTCCCCATTCAGTGTAATTGCATGAAAATAAATGACCAATGTCTTATGTCTTCAATGTCTCTTAAATGTCTCCTTTTGTATTGCACAGAAGAAAGAAAGTCTAACCACTACACTCACTATTTAGTTTACACACTCTGGATCTAATAAAAGAACAATCTGCATTATTGTGATAAAGCTTAAGGACTGCTGCCTCATAGATATAATCCTGTTGTTTCTAACCTTATGGAGACGGCTAGCTGTCAGATTAGTCCTACTGACCATCCATCAAAAAATAGTATTTAAACTCAGTGATAAAGTTCCACTTGCTCAGTATTGTAATTAAATGTGACTGTGTTGTGTAAATGATACAGTCTGATGGCAAATCTGGGTGTTTTAAAATGATGGGTGTTTGACTGTCCATACTATGCCCATACTAAGTACCTTTCCAAAGACATTAGAAAGACGAGGACCCAGTCATTGGTCTGCTGTAATGACATATGGTCTGACTGTCTCAAGGAAGTAAACTGGATATAAAACTGCCATAATGTCCAGTCTATTCCACTGCAAAGTAGCTTTGTAAAGAATGATTATTGGGCCACAAAGAAACCAATCAGGTTTGCCTAATTAGTCTGATACCAAGTCTTCTGATACTATTTTCTGAATTTGCCTTATGAGCTTTGAATTGGGAGATTAAAGCTGTATAATCTATGATACAAACTATATAATGTAGCATTTTTAGTCCGTGTTCACATGCAAAATGATTAATTTAAAATGGTTTAAAAATGGAATTTGGAAGTTATGTCATCAAGAAACACAAAAGCAAATCAATTATGCAAAAACGGTTTAACCTTGATGTTTTACTAAGACTTTCCTTTACCTGCTTAGTTAATCATTTGAGTTTTAAATGACTGGTAGTGTTTGTAGAGTTCAGTAAATGTGATGTACACATAAGATGAACAATGAATAATGGAGATCCATGATCTAAATGGATAAAATGAACGAGAATTTGTGAATTGAATCTTATGTTCACTAATATCTCGTCCCATTTCAACATGGATTTATTGTATTACCCTTGTCAAAACTGTCATGCATTTACACTGTAAGAAAGGTTTGTTTCTGTCTTAAATACCAAGCATAACAGCCTGTTAATAATGAACTGGTCATAAATCTGTAGTATCTGCATGAAAGATCGCCTTAAACCAGCAGCATGTTTTTACTTCTGCTGGGGATTTTTTTGACAGGGACATTTCATACCAAATTTATGCCGTTTTTTGAAAGCCTAGTATTTAAAATGCTGTGGTGCCATCTAATGGTAATATATATCTCAATAATGAATTTATATTGAGAAATACATTTTTAATGATGTTTTTAAAAAGTTTTTTTAACATTTAAGAACTTTAACTGTTACCTTTTGCTGCTGTGGACTCTGACATAGGCATTCATTAACATAGGCATTCATTAATCAGAATTTCAGAGAGCAGATTGTTTTTTGGGAATGCTATTTTCTCTCTTCTCTTGATTTTAAAATAAACAGCGCATTCTACCCCCACAAACCTGATCCTCTGGATTCTTGTCAGCCAAACGCTCTGTTGTAGCTTTCTCCAGCATGCAGGCGCTGGGGTGCTATAGCCTCATAGATGTTGTTTTCATGACTGTTTCTCTCCAACAGATGGCATAAGAGACCCGTGCTTAATTCTGCTCTCATAATGCTGTGGATGAAGGTCTTCGTTTTTTCTTTATTAAAAAGTTGCCTTTTGACACCATTTTCCATTGTGTGGTTGTGGTTGGAGTCAGACCTATGACAAGACACAGCATAAACACTCGCTGACACATTAACGCTGACAGTTAAGGTTAATGATATGTCCCCTTTATTTAGCTTGACCAAGACCAGTTGGGTAAAGTTTGCATTGGTCTATATCTCTTCGCTGTCTGGCACCAACACTCACGCAATAGTGATTAATGTTGAGTAACACAGATGTTCTCTTAGAATTAGCCGTCTCTCTGTCACTTCTTATCTGTTAATTCATTACTGTTGAACATCTTTGTAAAGAGATGTTTCAAACAACTCTATAATGCAATGTGCTACCAAAAATAGTTACTTGGAAACCTGTATAAACTGGTTACCTTGCAGATATCAATATTGGATTGTGATTTATTACCGTATAACCTGGTTGGTGTGCTGCTTTATTTAGTAGGGACATACTTATTTTTAATTATTTGATAGCTTACCAATGTTGGCACTATTTACATATAAGTAATTTAGCAGACACTCTTATCAAGAGCAACTTTTAACAAGTTAGTAAAAGATTTCCTAATCGTTCGTGGGAAGCATTCTTGATGACTGTAACCGAACCTCAACCCGCTTTCTAGTTTAGGTGTGTCTTTCCTGCAATGACAACGCAAGTTTAATAGCATACTTTTCTATACTTGGACATAACTTCCGTTTTCACACAGGAGTCCCTCTCCCGTAAATAACATTCTACCAGGTGTGTAGAGAATGTGTCTTTTCCCTTGAGAGCAGAGATGGGCAAGACTCAAGGAAGTGGCTCCCATCTGTGGCAGCTGATGAATAGAAGACATTGATCTTGCATTCATTTTCTCATGCTGTAAACTGAGAAAGTGCCTGTTGCAGTAAACAGGCCTCAGGTGGCTGGAATTATGTGTGGTGACAAACCTCCCAAACAAGGCTCTGTGTAAGTCAGGGGGAAGTTCATTGATAGGACAATGCAGGGATTGTGAGAAGTTTGGGAATCTTCCTCCAAGACCTGAGCTTGTGTTTTGAGGAACAGGAGAAGATGCTTATGAAAGGAATTTTGTGAGAGAGAAAGATTCTGTGTGGGAGAAGCTCACACTAAGGGTGGCCGAAGGGCCCCATGGTGTTTTGTTCTCAGTTACTCTTTAAGCAGAAAGAAGCTTGCAGGTGGCACAGTTATACAAGTACTCTCTGTGTCCGAAAAATCATCTCACATTCTCTGTTTGCTTTGTCAGCCCAGCCCTCAATTGGAATTGGTGTTAGGACTGAAGCTAGGAGTTCATTTGGCATTCAAGGGTATTTGATAACCAAGAACAAGAATATCCTTGGAATGACCTGGGTTCTTATGAGAGAAATCATGGTTTAGATCAAAATTTTTATTGATGCCAAGAGTGTTTTTGCATATTTGATGATATTAGTTCAAGCAATGGCGTAGCTCTACTTCATTTCTGTTTCTCATATTTTATGTGCTCTATTAGGGGAACTTTTTAAAAACACACTGTAGTTTTCTCTTGTTGTTGTTTGAACTCCGTGGGGATTTTTGCTCTTTATGCCCTTGCAACAATGCAAGAGAGGTTATATTGAATACATAACATGTATATAATTGAACTGAATACAAGGAGAAAACCTATGTGGGTTTTCCCTAAAAAACATGCACCATATGCGGATGATTGACTGCTTGTCTTCAATAGAAATTTTGGGTACTGCATTCCACCCCGTTTAGTTTCATTTTATAAACAGTGGAGCTTTCTCTTTTCATTTACTCTATGTGAAGGTACTTTTTGTTAAGTCTTTGTGTGTGACTCCTCCCACAGTCACATGCATCACACTTGTCCTTGACTCCTTGACTTTGTCTTCTCACTGGCGACTTCCTTTGTTTCATCGGACATAAAATTACAAACGTATGGGGCAACGGTAGCATATATTTGCTGCTTTGAAGCAATGTAACATTGTAAAAAAACATATCAATAAAAATTGAATATATACATACACATTGAGAGATAAAGGGAGGATTCAGATATGACATTGCTGAGTGACAGCTATGCTCAGGTGTAACATTTATTGTTTGGTCACTTTAAGCTGGAGCCTTTTAATTTTTTGTGACTATAATCACTATTATGAAATATATCAAACACAGACCCCACTTATATACTTTTAGAATGTTATGAAACAAGGTGTGTACAATTAGCAGTGCTTAAATGGGCTAGTCATCCAAACATCACTGCTTTACCATTAGTTGCTTTTGTTGACACATCTCCGGAAAGCCAATAATTAGTGGTCCACGGCAAATAAAATAATGAAGACTTACCCTGAAAAAGGGACCCTGGTCTATTTCAGGATGGGCTCTTTTGTTTTGGGTCTGTAAACAATCTCTTAGGCCCTGTTTATGCCTGGTATTAAGGTGTGTTTTGGTTGATCGGATAATGAGTGGATGAGAAAGACATTTCTGTTTACACCTGATGTTTTATTCTGTCTTTTTGGTCCATTTTCTGCTTTTGTCAAAACCTAAGCAAGAGCATTAAAGCTTATAATATTAGTGTATATTATATATGAACTTTTTCAGGTATTTCAGAGCAATGGATGAAATAAGCTCATACAACTTTCACATACTCGCAAAATGGGACAAAAGAAAAAGAGGAAGAGAGCAGCTGCCTTTATTTTAGCAATGATAGTTGTAAGATCCTGCTGAACATTGTGGATTCATGCTACATTTACATTTATTCATTTAGCAGACGCTTTTAAAGCAACTTACAATCGACGAGAGCATTAAACATTTTGTCCTAAGAACCAACAAGCTGTGTCTACAAGCTACATTTACAAGTGGATATTGTATTATGTTACTAGAGAAAGGATGAACAGAAGTTTTTTTTTAAAGGGAAAGAGAGTTAGAGCATTAGGGATTGGTCAGGTGTCTGCGAAACAGGTGTGTTTTGAGTTGTTTTTTGAAGGTTGTTATGGTCTCGGCAGCTCGGGTGGAGGCTGGGAGTTCATTCCACCACAAAGGAACCGAGTAGGTGAAAGTTTTAGAGCAAGATCTGGTACCTCATTGTGGGGGAATGATTAGACGTCACTCATTAACTGACCGTAGCTGGCGGGAGGGGACATATGGCTGAAGGAGGGACTTGAGGTAGGGAGAGAGGTTCCGGTGACTGTCGCACTTCTATTATACACAATACGCTATACATCTCAATACATTAAAATAAGCGCAAGACTAGAAGTCCGGACTCATGTAGAAATATTGTGCTTGTGGATCCATTGCTTTGTTATCGTGTTTTAAGATAAACTCCGCTTTGGCTTGTCCACGTTTCAATGCTGTCTGACAAGCACACTTCCCAACACATCTGCAATGATTATACATTAGGTTAGTAGGCGTAGAGTAGGCAATCTTTGACCATTCGACCACATGAGCATCTACACCATGAAAGCAATCCGACAGTGTTTTCAACTTCCTCTGGATGTGGTTTACACCTCGTTTATGCTGTTTGCATCATCAGTGCAACAAAGATGAAGGAAATGAAACTAGACTTCAAAAGGCTAAAGCCCTCTGTCTCTTGCCCTATAAGTTAGCAGACAACTGGAAAAGAAAGCGCGACTTCCATAACAGCTGCTGGTGAAATTCTACAGGTCGGTCATTGAATTTGTCATTACCTACAGCATTGCAGTGTGGTACTCTGGCTATGCTTCAGAAAACAAGAAGTCTCTCCAGCACATTATAAAAACAGCTCCCAACTCCCCAGTCTGGAGGACATTTATAGGTCACGTTGCAAGAACACAGCCGTCATAAGAGACCCTCTACACCCAGGTCATAATATGTTTACACTCCTGCCATCTGGTAAATAATAAAGGACACTGTATGCTTGCACAGCAAGACCGAAAAACAGTTTCTTCCACTAGTTGCACTAATGAACACCCCACTCTTTACTTAATCCTAGTGACCTTAACCACTTCCTCAAATTGCCTCACAGTGCCATTTCACACTATGCAACGTTTATTGCGTTATCGTTATTGCATCCTGGTTGTTGACGTGCAATATGACAATTGAGCATGTCATTCTCAGTTTCTTTGCACATAAATGTGTATAGTTATGAACATTTGTTGTCTTGTGCTCATTTTAATATATTGAGATGTATAGCGTATTGTGTATATTGTATACTGTAGTGTGCATTGACTATTGTAGTGTAAAGTAATGTAGTCTCTAGTAAAACTTTGTGTATTTGTATATTGTTTTGTGTAGTAATATAGCTTCCAGTGTATAATACGTATGTATAGAATTGTACATGAGCATTTGTGTATTGTAATCCACCAATTTCATTGTACATGTACAGTGACGGTAAAGATCCTATTCTATGCCCAGACATGACACAATCTTCTGTAGGCTTTATTCCATAAGTATATGGCCAGTGTTGTTTATCATACGGGTGTTGTCATGTGCTGATGAGTTCATGGAAAGGATCTTTGATCCCCTGGTGACACATCCGTCCATGTGACATGCAAAAGAATCTGGAGGCGTTCATGTGTGGAATTCCTTGCAGTATGTTCATGGGAGACTCCACAGGCTTTCTATGAAATGCCAATCATGCCGTGTGAGAATCATAAGGGCTGTCAAGACGAGTTCTTTCTAGATATTCTTGTCACTTTGCAGTATAGGTGGATGTTGGTGTGCTCACCACTACGGATGTTACATGTGTGGATGTCAGCTAGTTTAAATTCATTGTCATACTAATAGTGGGTTAGTTACTCCCCACCACTAGTAAATATAAAGGGTTTCAGTAAATGCATGCAAAATGCATAGCTTGCATGTCAGTCTCTCCTTGTCTCTGTTTGTTTCTTATTTCAAGTCATGGCTTGTTTCTCTGTTTAGCTGCTCTTTCTTTGACACTCCTCCTCGTTCTTGTGTACTCATTATCATTCATCTTGGACATTTTGGCATTTTGCACGCAAACCTCTCCCGTCAGTAGCTCTGGTTTCTCATGACTTCAGACAGCCACACACTCTTGTGATCAGGGTATTACTCAGTGGTGCTTGCTGGGAATTTGAACAAACCACTATTATTAGAAACTTGTCCTGCATCATTTGTTCTGCAAATAGTTTGTGATCATTGAATCTGGACCGGTGGAAAAAATCAAATAGACTTACATTAAAAGAGGAGCCACGTCTAGGGACAAGAATATCATAATAGTTAAGCTCTTTGACTTGGCCCAGTAAGCAAACCACCTTGCTATGACCCAGAATACTGTTGCAAGCACATAGCCGCACATTGAAAGCCTACATCACAAAACCTTTGCAGCTGCATAGCAACGCCCTGGCAACCATCTAAACTGTCCTAGGAGTGTGACAGTTGCACTTCAATTTCTATGTAACTTTTATACATTTTCCATCAGAAAATGTAATAAATCTACTTGGCCGTTGACAAACAATTATTAATTTTTAGTTATTTAACAATCCTTTCTGCAAGTTTATCACATTCTTTTCTCAGGTTTTTATCATTGGCCATCCTTTCAAACATAGTCATTTGTTTTTAAATCAATACGTTCTCATTTTTTACGTTTGCATGTTTTCCTGTCTCACTTTTTCTACAGAGGAGCCCCCCTAATAAAACAGTACAAAGACCCTCCCTGTAAAAACCCAAACCCAGCCACTGCTCTGTGTGTACTGTTTTCACTGTTATTGAACCCACTAGCATATTAACCGTGAGGAGCCAAACAGAGACCTTTGGCCTTAGAAAGCATTATATAATCTGATATACTCTGTGGAGGAAATTTTTAGTATTGAAGTTTAAAAATCTTATTTAGCAACCTTAACAATGCCTTAGCTATATGTAAGTTAACCAGGTGGTATATC